>AFQZ01000785.1:0-24591 GCA_000222935.2 Aciculosporium take MAFF-241224 | reverse complement strand
AGGGGCCGCCTACTACAGCAGAAGTTACTTTGGAAAATCCTCACTCCCATGTAATGTGAATAGAAATTTCCCTTCAATGATTCCACCCTCCTCGTGTGTTTCCCCTCCCGCGGCCGCCGCTCGTGCCAAACAAAGGCGCTGCTGATGGCGACATGGACGGAGCAGTCCTGTCCCCCGTCTTCGCCCCAAGAGCACAACACAAAGATGCTCATATCGCGATGCGTGCAGCACGTCTGGCTTCTGCTGGCAGTTTAAGGAGTGTTTTTTTTTTCTTTCTTTTTTTTTTACTACTTAACTACTCTTTTTTTTTTCCTTTTTTTTTTACACTTGATTACTTTTTCTTTTTCTTTTTTTTATACTTCATTATTCTTTTTTTACACCCAACTACTCTTTCCTTTTCCTTTTCTTTTTTTTCACACTCAACTACTCTTTCTTTTTCTTCTACTTTTTCTTCACACTCAACTACCTGGACGGGATCACCACAGTCTTGTTGCAGCCTCCCGTAGGGGCAAGCAGGAAACGACCCTTTCCCGCTCGGCACCTCCCGCAAAGACATCCGCCATGGTACCTACCGCTGCTGGATATCTCGTGCCACCAGACGCCATCTGCAGGCGGGAGGCACCCGGGCAAGAAGAAGACAGGCAGCCGGAGACCCAAGGCAAGGGCGACAGTCGACAGGGCCGAGGCCCCCTTGCACGATGCACGCACGCCGAGAGGGCGTGATGACGGTGCGGAGAATGGAAAAGCAAAAGCAGAAGCCGGTTTGCAGACAGACACGAGAGGGGGAAGACGCACACGGGGCCATGCCGCGCGCGGTTTGGAGGGCCCTTCGTTCCATCGCCCGTTCATCTGCCCTTGGCTTGCATGTCGCACATGCTGGCACAGGGGGTGCCTGCGCGACATGTGCAGAGAAGACAAGGTGCGATGCTGTTCAGACACATGCTCACACAGGAAGACGGACAGAAGAATCCCACGCACGCACTCCCTGCGTGCATGTGTGTGTTGGTCGTCTCGTCTCCTCTCCTCCGGCCGCAACCGCCCTGCATGCCACGCCAGACTCTGCACTGCCCATCCCTTTGCTCGTGCAGAAGCGCACCTCGCCATTATTTGTCTGCCCTGCCCCGCCCGCGAGCCAAACAACAGGCAATCAATGGATGGATGGATGGATGGATGGACAGCCCCGGCCGGTCGACGATGCCTCCCCCCCCAGTTCACCGTCTCGCCATCTCTTCTTTTCCCATCTTCTTCCCTTTCACCCCTCGTACGCAGCTGGCTGCTCCTCACCCCCTGACTATCGACCAGGCAGCTTGCCAATGTCTCATGCGGGTGTCAGGTTCGGACTCAGTTCGCTGCCTACATGTATACATGCATACATTAGGTATGTGGCCGCAACACATCATGTCATGTGTCCGCGAGGCTCCGTCTCACCCTCGGGCTCGGGCTCAGACATGGTGCCATTCCAAATACCGCGAGGGTCCTCCACCCCCGCGGGTGTGTGCAGCGTGATGCGGGCTGTTGGACCGGACGGGGACGTGGACGTGCACATGCACATGGTGGATTTGAGTGAGCATGAGGGTGCTCGTTGCCGCGGGACGAGCCGCTTTCGAGGCCTTGACTGCCGGCAGGCAACAGGGTGGAAGGGTAGATGCTGAGAAGAGGGAAAAAAGGACGAGGAGACGAGGCGATGGGGAAGAAGAGAGAGGAGAGAGCAAGATAAAATAGGCAAGGGTCACATGTGTTTTTGCCAACGGGCGTGCTCATAGTACCTGTCCGTTCCTCTTTTCTTTTCCCCTTGCCCGTCGTCCTCGTCTCCGACAGAGTTGCGCTTCCTGCCGTGCTGCTGTCCCGTTTACACATGCATGCATGCATGCATGCACATGTGAATCGACACCAGATTCCACCACACAGGCTGCCACGAGACCGCTCCCTCCCCTCTCCCCCTACCTTGTTGCCCATTCCCCCAGAGGCATCACCTCCCATTGGTTTGCTTCCAGCGCGGGATGCAGAAGCAAGGGGTGCGCGCGCATGTACATACATGCACGTGCGTACATGCTCCTGCATGCCGTGTCACGCACGGCACGCGCATCGAGAAGCCACCCGCATCGCGTATCTGTGTGCACAGCTGTGGCCGCCGTGACATGTTCTCCCCCTTTCCCCTTTTTTTTTTTTTTTTTTTTTTTTTTTTTGGGGCCTTCTCTCGCCCTCTTGTTTCCTTTTTGTCATCAATCAATCAGGGACCCGAGACGTTTTGACGCGACTTGTCTGGCTGCTGTCCGGTCGGGCCGTCGTTGTCTGCATGCGGGGACATGACCAGAACGGCTCTTCTTGGTGTTTCTTTTCTTTTCTTTTTCTTGTTTCTTTTTCTTGTTTCTTGTGACAACATGGCCATGGGACGACGCACCGTGATTTGGAATACCAAACACCCAACTGCTGTATGCATGCAGACATTTGCTTGGCGCCCAGCGTCCCCGGAGCTGGCCACCCTGCGCGCGAGTGTGTGTCTTGGTCAAGAATCTCAACAGCCAAGACATCCATGTCGCTTCAAAAGGAATCTCAACAGCCAAGACATCCATGTCGCTTCAAAAGGAAATCTCAACAGCCAAGACATCCATGTTGCTTCAAAAGGAAATCTCAACAGCCAAGACATCCATGTCGCTTCAAAAAACAAAGTCGACGACAAAATCACCAGATGGGTTCGGGAACGACGCGTCTTCGCCTCGACCCGCCCACGAGATTTGTCAACCCTGGACGACATGTTCACGGCCAAAGAGAGGGAACCCGTGCCGTGGCTGCCAACAAATGCCCCCCATCCTGTTCTGCCCAACCCCTCAAAAACATTGCAGATGCATGTCGGGTGGAGAAGGTGGCGTCACAACGCATACGGCAAAATGCCAGGCAATCTCCTTGAGACAACCGATCCCGTACGGAACAGTAAGTAGGTCCAGGACGCGGGAACGAGCTGCCAAGGGAGCATCGGATTCCTTGACGGGCCCCGCCTGGTCCATGAGCGCAAGCAACCCATGTCGACTTGGGAAAAAAAAAAAAAAAAAAAAAAAGAGAGAGAGAGAGAGAGAGGATTGAGCATTCCCAACACAGCAGAAACGTTGCCGACTTACCTACCCTACCCTGCTGGATGGAGGAGGTCCACATTGGGGACAGCTCATTCGCCTCTTTACGAAACATGGCCCGGTAGTTGGGCGCATGGGTCTTCTTCTGCAACTGGGCAACAGGACAGCAACATGGCCGACAAGAGAAAGAAACATGCTCGAGTACACACCTACACACACACGCACGCTGGGTACGACAACCGACGGTGAAAAGCAGTGTCCCGGCTCGGATCAAGCGGCGCCCCGGTCATCCATCATCTTGCCTGTCCGCACCGATGAGCGCGTCGCGCATGCTCTCTTTTTGTGTCGGGGTTGCTGTCTTTTTGGATTGGCGGTGCTCTCTTTTTGGATTGGCGATGCTCTTTTTTTTATATCGGCGGTGCTCTCTCTTTTTGGATTGGCGTTGCTCTTTTTTTTATATCGGCGGTGCTCTCTCTTTTTGGATTGGCGTTGCTCTCTTTTTGTTATCAGCGTTGCTCTCTTTTTGTTATCAGCGTTGCTCTCTTTTTGTATCAGCGTTGCTCTCCTTTTATATCAGCGTTGCTCTCCTTTTATATCAGCGTTGCTCTCCTTTTATATCAGCGTTGCTCTCCTTTTATATCAGCGTTCCTCTCCTTTTCCGTCGGCGGCACAATGAGCGTTTTCCGGCCAAGTCGGGTGTGCGGGAAAAACGTCGGGCGCTACTAGAGCTTCCTCACACAGGCTTGCCTTGAAACGAGGAGAGCGGCCGGCGAGGCGCACGTCGGCCGCGGCGGGGAAGCAGCCTACTGAGAGGCGAGGCCGGGGAGCGTTCGAGGTGGACACGGCCTTCACGTGGCGGCAAGGAAGCCGTCGCTCGACAACCGAGAGAGAGGGGCCAAGGGGGGCGGCCGACCGGTTGCCAACGTCGTTAGCGTCGACCATGGTGTCGGGCGAGTGCCGAGAACAAGACGGGCCGTGTACAGCAAGGAGCACACGGGGAGGGATGACCAGGGATGGCAAAAACAAGGAAAACGAGAGAGGGGGACCGATGGGAAACAGCCGAGGCCTGAGGATGGATGCCCGTCTGGATAGGATGGATTGATGGCCCTGGCCTTGGCCTCGTCAATGAATCGTCGTCTGCTTTTTTCATCCTTTCCTGGAAGGTGCAATACGGCAACGGCTTGCCCGTCCATCGTTTTGGCCAACAAGGTCGCACACGAAGAAAAGGGCCTCCTTTGTTCCTGGTCCCTTCCCTCCCGGTCCACATCAGGCAAGGGCGCCCGCCTTTTCTCTCTTCTCTCTTCTCTTCTCTCTTCTCTCTTCTAGTTTCTTTCTGAAAAAAAGAAAAAAAAAGAAAAGGAAACAAGAGGATGGACGTGCACGAGGCGAAGCGGTTTGTGCACGTGCCGTTTCGTCGTCGTCTCCGATTGGCCAGCCCTGATTTTTGGGACCAGATTCGTTGGCCTTGAAAGACCAGGGCTCTCTGTCTGTCCTCTTCTGTTTGCTTCCCGGCCAGCGCCCGGGACAGGAATTCACGTGACCGTCGCTCACCAGTTCATCCGTGATGCTGCGTTTCATTCCGACTCTGACCTTTTGAGCATGCATGGCTGACGTTGCGCACCACGCTTCTGCGCCACAAACCACCGTCAAAGACGCCCGATCAATTTCTGCCACCAAAACCTTCTGCGGGTTTGGAATACGGGCGGAAGGCAGTCTTTTTGCGCCTTTTTTTTTTGGGTCACCTCTCTCTCTTTTACGACCTGTCACATCCATAATGGCATGCGCTGCGGTCCGTCACCACGGAGCCGTCCTGGCCAATCCTTCTGATCTAGATAGATACATACATGTGTAGGCCTGCCAACAAAGCGTCGTCGTGCCCAATGCCATTTTTGGACATGATCCGGCTGAACAGACCTGGGGGACATTTTTGTGGACCCTGTTCCTGGCCGTTTCCCCCATTCATCGTCCGTCTCGACCTTTGGCCATGCGATACGGACGTGCTGCGTGACTGACAAAAACAGGCGTTATGCGCACGAGCCGCCTGGACAATGGGCGCCAAGTGAATGTTCCATGTCGTAGCTTGTAGCCATGGACATATCCATTGGATTGTGTGGACGTGTGTGTGTGTGTGTGTGTGGTTGTCTGCCTCTCCCGCGCTCAATCGAAATGTCGCCCGACCTTGAACCACTTTGGAGCAAACGCCCCGACAGCAGCTCCTCACTCCTTCAGAGGATTCAATCGCCCTTGATTGGGTAGTGCCGTGTGCCTCTTGCTGGTGCCTTTTCCTTGGTCTTGACCCTTTTCGTCTTTGTTCCACGTTGCGCGCCCAAGACGAGGCGTACCGGAAACAGAGCCGTTTCGGGAGCACCGCGGCCCGGCCAGCCAGGCCAGGCCAGGTCTTGCAGGCCCTTGTGCCCCTGTCGGCTATGTGCGATCCCCCCCACGCTAGCACGGCCAGTTCGCCGTCATACGTACCTCCGTGTTGTACGTGCATCCATGTACAAAACGTATCCGAGTCGTGGCCTGCCAGTTTTTTCTTTCGTACGAGAAAACGCTGTGTCGATGCTGTCGTCGGACGCCGCGGCCCTTTCCAGCTTGCTCAGGCTCCCCTTCCTTCCGCCTCGGATGACCCTGAAGAGATGGCAGGGGGCCATGGCCTGCATACGCACGCACATATGACTACTGAATGTATAATGGCATGCGATCCAAGCACATTCTTTTTCCCTCTGGTTTTTTTTTTTTTTCGTCGTCACTCTCTCCCCTTCCCACAGACAAGGCTGCCGCTCCCATATGCCATGTGGCCTGCCCTCATTCTTGGCCCTTCTGCATGCGTGCGTAATGTGTGTGTGTAGGTTGCTACGATAAGCGCCCTGATTGGAACGCAAACGATCGGCTCCGTACAGTGCTCGGCACGCCCGCTATCTGATGGATGCTTGCTGTCATGGTCAACTTTGGCTTTTTGGCGGCTGTCTGGAAGCATAAGAAAACGGGAAAGAGGGGGTGTGCTCGTGCTGTTCTGTTTGGTCTCCAAAGTCACACATTCCCATCCCTGGCAGCCGCAAATGGGCTCAGGCAGATACATGCAGTAGCATTTGATGTTCATGTTTCTTGTACCGACACTCCCCGGCCTCTGCTCCAACATGGCACGAACTGGCGGCCCCAAAAAAGACGACCCATGTTCGTCGCTTGGAGACAAGAGAGAGGGGGATCGGACGGGGGTCCACGGCGCGGCCTTGTGCGCAGCGATGGACAGGGAGAGGGAGTATCCGTACAATGGCGCACATGGATTGAGGTCGCTCCTGTGCCTCTCAAAGGATCGCTTTGGTAGGCTCTGGTGAGGCGACGGAATGCAGTGGTTAAAGAGTGCACTAAGTCGTCATGGGCTCAGTCAAACCAAACTGTACATATGTAATACACAGACCGATGTCTGGTCCCAGTCGCATTTGATACAATAGCGTCGGGGATTGTCCGCCCAACAGCCTTTGCCTGCTGATCTGATGCGGTCACGTCACCGTCTTTGAGAAACAGCAATGCGATATTGCATGGATGCCACCCTCCCTTGCGGGCATTTTTTTTGTTTCTGCGAGCTTGACCGAGAGGAATGTCAGTGGGAGGTTGTGTGTGTGTGTGAGCAAAGGTGGGGGGGGGGGGGGGGGTTGCCGTCACCAGAGGCAGGGAGGCAGGGAGGAAGGGAGGAAGGGAGGGAGGGAGGGAGGGAAGAGGGCCGTGTCCTGGTTGCACCAGACACAATGTGCTGTTGTGCGCATGCAATCTGTGCATGTGGCATGGATGTGCACAACGTGTTTGGCATATGTACAACAATGCAGCTGGAGGCAAGGAATGGACGGACGCGGCGGAAAAGCTGTCCTAAAGATGAATCTAATGTTGTGTGCGCTGGCTAGTCGAGGGAAAAAAAGGGCCTGGCATGAAATCATGAAGGGGTCAAGGCTGCGGAAAGCCTCCAAGTCTCTGCTAGCAGCAACAGTAGTCGTAGTCTACTGCGTCTGACGCTCGTGGTGTGGCGCTCCTGCCGTGTATGTTGAGTACGGTATCTCCTTCCCGCGTAGGTACCCACGAGGTACATGCATGCAGGAGCACACAGTCATCCACACCCATCATCCCCACCACCATCCGCATCACATCATCCGCATCATCATCATCATCATCATCATCCCACTGCCATCATCCCACTGCCATCATCCCACACTGTTGTCGCCGTCTTTGCAACAAGTACACGACGGGGCTAGTAGTTGGCAGTGTGTATTGCATGGCGCGACGCACTAGGTGCGGGTACCGGGCGCGGCTGCTCAGCTTGGACGCTTCCTCCTACGCGCCTGCCTGACCCAATGTCTCAAGTACCTGGACACCTCCTCAGACGCCGTCCCAGGTACTTACCAGCCCTTGTACCGGGACAGGTACCCAAGGTACCGAGGCAGATGGCTGAATACACGTAGGGCGCCACGACGAGCAGGGCTGTCTGTCTCCGACCGACGACGAAGGTTTCTGTCAAGAAAATGAAAGAAGAAAGCAAAACCCATCCATGGCACCGTCTCGTTGGTTGGCTGCATCGCAATGCCACTGCCATCTGCCATCTGCCATCTGCCATCTGCCATCTGCCATCTGCCATCTGCCATCTGCCTGCCACCTGCCATCGGCCGGCCACCTGCCACCTGCTCTCTGCGCGCGCCTTGGTGAGCACGATAGGCCCGCCGCCCGGCGTGCATGCACATGCACATGCACATGCACACCTGCCTGCCTGCTTCCTTTCCTACCTCGCCTACTCCCTGTGCATGTCTGCAGTCTGCTGCTCCTATACCTGCTAGTGCCATGTCTGGTTCGTGAGTGGTCTAGCGCGAATCCGGTCGGGGCAGGTACCACTGTCGAGACGGGGGGACCTGGGGCGACTGGACCAGGCCAGCCCTGGCGACTTCCCGCCGAGCCTGCTCCAGGCCCCGAGTCTCCTCACTGTTTTTGTTTTGGTCTCATCCATCCTTTTTAACTCTCTTTTCCCCTTCCCTTCACAGAGTAGTAGTCCCGCCTCGCTCGCCTTTGTTTCGGCCTCGTCTTGTTCATTTTTTACTCCCCTGACCCGGCGCCGGCCCTTGTGTGTATGTGTGTGTGATGCACACGCGCGCGTGCTGTGCTCTCCGTCCGTCTTTGCTTCACCTTTTTGTCGACCACGCCTCGACCTTATTTAGTGCGCCGTCAGCGGTTGCATCGCGTTTCGAGTCGCGCCGTTGCACTTTGGACCTTCACCAGGCCCTCCACCAGGCCCTCCACCAGCACCAGCACCAGCACCAGCACCAGCACCAGCACCAACAACAGCACCGCCAACACGGCTGACAATCAGCAGAAAAAAACGGCCACCCGCCATTGTCAAATCAAATGCTTGCTTGCGGATAGCCGCCCCGACATATGTGCATGCATCGCCTTGTTGTGGACAATCGCAGTCAAGTTCGATTGCCTCGACTGTCGTCTTATTTTCGCTGCACAGACTGAGTGCCGTCCTGGTCGACCATCATCATCTTGAACCGTCCGTTGCTCAAGCACAGCCGCGGCTGTATACCATTTGACCACAATCTCGCCGCGATAAAGCCATACCAGGCCCTCACCAAGTCGCACAGCTGGCCAATCAAGCCGAGTTCACTCCTTCTTTGTTGCTCCTTCTCTCGCTCTCTCTCTCTCTTGTTTTTCGTTTCCTCCCTCATCATTATTTGGGCACTTCAGCATTGACCTTTCGATTTGGTCCCACTTGAAACGCCTCTTTTTATTTTCGCTTTTTTTTTCTCTTTTTTTTTTTTTAAATAATCGGGGGACGGATTTCGACGAGCAGCCGCCCTCTTTTCCTGGGTGATACACATCACTTGGTTAGAGGCGTTGAAGGCCGCGTGAAGGAAACGCGATTCGACGAGGTGGCACCGCCTACGAGGGGGGAAACGATCAAAACGCCACACAAAAGCACACGCAACATCTTGCCACTATGGCAGGATTGAACAACATCCTCAACAATGACGAGCCGCCACCGACCAATACTCACCCGCCACCGCATCTGCGAGACTCGGGCTTCTACTCGACCGCAGAACCGTCGAGTAAACGTATGCCCGTCCTTTTTCTTTTCTTCTTCTTCTTCTTCTTCTTCTTTGGCTTATAAACGCAACTGGCTAATCAAGGCGGAAACAAACGAAAATGCGCTACAGACACGTCTGCTGCGTCTTTCAATGTGAATGGGCTTAGCCCGGCAGGATCCGGATATCAGTCATCGCTCGCGGACAAGACGCCGTCGCCCGTTGCGACCAACATGGTTCCCCAAGCACTCGTTTCTCCCTCGGCCAGTAACATGAGCGTTGCTTCCATGGTTTCTACCTCGTCCCCCGTACACGAGCGTCGCTTTGATCAGCCGACACCTACCGACTCTCAGATGCATGGCGGCGCGACGCTAGGGGACAACCTTGTCGCTGGGGGGCCCAGGAGGGAGAGCGTGGACAGCAGAATCAACCAAGGCATCAGCGACATGCGCCTGGGCACCTCTCCATACGCCAGCAGCAACCACTCCACCACCTCGATGCAAAACACTCTTCACTCGCAACGAACCCCGCGGTCTGGTGGTCTAGAGTCTCTGTCGGTATCCAGAATCTCGAATGGCTACCAACCGAGTGCGGAACGAAACCCGATGGAACCAAAGGTGGTTAAGACGGCACCGGCCATTACGGGGCCGGCGACGAGCCATATTGCCCGTGCTGCTGAGCCGACCAAGGGTCAAGCCTGGGCTTTTCCCGAGGAAGAGATCCAACGAGTTGGGCCTCCTGGCCATTACGATGACTCGCGCCGCAGCAGCATCACAGAATCGATTGCCAGCAGCCAGTTCACAACCGAGTCGAGACTCCCGCCTGGTCAGCGACGACTCGAAGACGGCGCCGAGTTTGGGCGAATTTCGAGCATCTCGAGCGAATATCCTCCAGTTCATCACCACACCATGCACCAAAAGCAATTGAGCGACTTGCAGGCGGAAGAAGCCAACGGGCCGCCCGGGTCACAGCCGTACAGCCGCACGCCAGAATTAAGAGTCAGTCACAAGCTCGCGGAGCGCAAACGACGAACGGAAATGAAGGAGCTTTTTGACCAATTGAGAGATTTGATGCCACAAGAACGCGGGTCCAAGGCATCGAAGTGGGAAATTCTTACCAAAGGTACATGGAGACAAAGACGTCGTTGGTTGGGTGGTGGTGAGCCCGTGCAGAAAAAGTCGGGACAGAAGATTGGGAGACAAAGAATGGGCTAACCCGTGCCGTCAACACAGCCATTGCCGAACACCAGCGACAGAATGACCATCTTCGCGTACTGCAGTCGCACTATAACACGGTGGCGGCCGAGAATGAAATGTTGCGGCGCGAGCTTCAAAGCATGCGCATGGGAAGCGCCCAGCTGCGAGGCGAGCTGCACTCGACGACGGGACACGCCGCTCAACAACAAGGGCCGCCACCGCCACCACCACCACTGCCGCCGGCCTCGGCGCCGCCAGCGCCAGCGCCAGCGCCACAATCGCAGCCCCAGAACTCGCAGCCCCCCCCCTCCTCTTACGGCAACGACCCATTTGCCAGCGCCAACCGAACCGAGCTGCCGCCGCTCCGATCTCTTCACAACGGGCCTGATTCCATGACGGGCGTCCAATATGAGGCTCCTCGCGGCAGTGGCTACCGACAAGAGAGGTACTAGGGACTACCTGCCATTCGACGTTTGAGGAGCCAGTAGTTGGGTACCTTGACTTGATTTCCCTCCATTTCCTATGTCCATGTCGAAACCATGCACGAATTGACGACGGGTGTACAAGATGTGACTTGAATCACCAGCCGCCACTGGGAGACGCTAAAAAGTAAAGGAAGACGAAAAAAAAGCGGACATGGGCCTGAGGATTATCAACCTCTCCAAAGTTTTTTCTCGGTTTTCAAAAATTGTGTTACCAAATGATTTCTTTTCTTTCTTTTTTTCTTGCTCTCCTTTGGAGTTTTATCTTGTATACCGTGAACTGTTTTATTTTTCGGCCGCTCCCGAAAATGCCTCTCTGGCGCTTCCTGTTTCTACAATTCGCCGAAATGGCCTCATGGCTTTGGTGAGCCGTTGATGGCTGCCGAAGCTGTGTTGTTGAGCCACGGGCGTCTTGGCAGTCACCTCGCGAGCAGCTCACGATTCTGGTCTTGGACCGGCCGTTTTTGGACCGCGACGACTTGGAATTGGTGTGCGATGGCAACATGGACCTTGTTGCCACACGTTTCCTTGGCGAGGACGTGGACTAAACAGACGGGCAACGCCGGCTTTCATGGCCGGTTTCATTACGACGTCGGAAGCGCGCCTGACATGTCTTGCACGCGTCAACACCTCAAGCTGGAAACGTGGCAAGTGATGGAACGCGCAAAGGAGTGTGTAATGTACTATCAACGACCAGGAGGGCGGGTTAGGCGGCCTAGTGGCCACGACAGCAGGGCGCCCATGACGGCGTGGTTCTATACACACAAAATGCCAGAGATTCTAGACGGCGAGGAGGGGGTGCGGAACCGTCTCCACAAGAAAAACGTGCCTACTATCAGGATGAGCTGGATTTCCTTCTTCTTTTTTTCTTTTCGAGCTGCCCTTTAGCTCCATCTTGTTGCCGGCGTTACTCCTCGGATCGAGGGGTCCCGCGGGACTTGGGATCCTGAGCAAGGGATTATTTGGAAAAAACTTTTTGGTCGCAAGCGCAGGTCTGGATAGTGCGAGAGGCAAGGGGTGTTTTGGATGTGATGATGATGGGGTACGACGGTAGCATGGCATGACGGGAGTGGACAATAGACGGTGGCTTGCTTGCCCGGAAAGGCGAGTGGCTTGGCATGACGTCTTGGATGAGAAAGAAAGGGGGCACTAATAAGAGGAGCGTGGCTCTGAGGATCAAGGTAGATGCCAAGATGTGTGGGAGGGTGCATGTACTTGTATAGTAGGAAGTAGTCGTCGTCGTCGTCGTCGTAGTAGTAGTAGGAGTAGGAGTAGCCCAAGGGCACCGCAGCGCCTTGCACCTTTTTAGAAAGTGAGCGATGAATGAATGAGTCTGATTTGATTTGTTGTGTGTGTTTGTGTTTGTGTTTGTCGATGTCTCCAGTTTGACACGGTTGCAGGGATGGAGGGAGGGGGTGGGCGCTGGTGGCAGGCAGACAGGCAGGCAGGCAGGCAGGCAGGCTTCATGTGGCAAGACTGGTGGTATACTGTGTGTTGTTTTTGTCCTCGTTTTAGGTTTTGTCCTTGCTGGAGGTTGGGGTTTTGAAGTACTCGTGTGAATCTTGTTGTCTATGATGGACGGGTGGATGCATGCACGGGGGACGGTGTACGTGGCCATCTGGACGGGTGGTGTTGGTGTGTGCAGAGTGCGTGTGTGGTGTCTGGTGTGTGGTGATTTTTCCTTTACTTTATTTTTTATTTTCCAGCCCTTTTTTATTTTCCCTCGGGCGTGTTTCTGCCGTCTTGTGGTTGGGATGGATTTTGGGTAGGCGGTTTTGGTGACTGGCTGCTTTCTATGTTGTTTTCTGGTTTCTTTTTTTTTTCTTTTTTTTCTTTTTTTTTTCTAATTATTCTTCTTTCTTTCTTTCTTTCTTTTCCTTTTCCTAGGGGTTTTTTTATATTATTCTTTTTTTTTTCTTTTTTTTTGCTAGGGTTTTTTTTTATATTCTTTTTTTTTTTTTCTTTTTATCTTTTTTTTTGCTAGGGTTTTTTTTTATATTCTTCTTCTTTCTTTCTTTCTTTCTGTCTTTTCCTTTTCCCAAGGGTTTTTTTTTCATGAGTCTTCTTCATTTCTTTCTTCCATTCCTCTCCTCTTCTCCAAGGCACGATGCAACTGGCTAGATGGGTGGACATCTCGCCTGCATGCGTGCACGCAGGCACGCGTATACACACACGCACACGCACACACACTCACACACACACACACACACAAACCATGTCCTTTGCCGGCGACGGACGAACCCCGTCCGCCACCCTTTGCACGCGCGTGACGCCCGTGTTGCGCACCCGTCATGTCTGCCTCTCCCCGCGAGGTCGAGTCCCGAAGGGGCAAGAAGCCAGAGTGCCGGGGTTGGGGTCGGGGCAGCGACGAGGTGCCACGTACGCGGTCGTCCGTCTCCCCGCTTGATCTCCCATGCATGCGTGCCCGACGGACGGACAGGTGGGCGGAGAAGGTTTGTGAGGGGGGGGGACAGACGGACGGACAGATGGGCGGAGAAGGTTCGTGAGGGGGACGGACAGGCAGACGGATGGGCGGAAAAGGTTCGTGAGGGGGACGGACAGGCAGACGGATGGGCGGAAAAGGTTCGTCAAGGGAGCAGCAGCCATGACAGGTGTCCGATCTGGGCCTTGTCCCCTTTTGGTCGTCCGAGTGGGCGGCTGGTTGTGCGCTTGGCGGGTAGCCGGCTGGTTGTTTCATTGTGCCGTGCCGTCCCTGTTTCTCGCCCCTTGTCTTGCCCCCGGCCGGATGGATGGATGGATGGATGGTTTTTTCTATTTCCGTGGCGCCTGGCTTCTGGCGGGCTGGCGTGTGTGGATTGGGGGCGCGCGGCCGGCTATGGATCCACACGGTACGTGATGGCACACGGTACGCGATGGCACACGGTACGCGACGCCATGCATTACGTGATACATAGTGCTGTACTTTGTGCTGCGCGGCGACCTCTTACAGCACAGCAGGGGCTATTTGAATGCAAGGGTTATCTGACAACGGGCTTACACTATGGCGAGGGAGATCCGCCGGAGGCGGGAGCTCGCCGCAGGCGGCCCCCGGCAGGGCCCCCGGAGGGATATTTACAGTACAAGATTATTGACACGGGGCTTATAACATGGGGGTGAGTCCGCCGGAGGCGGCCCCCGGCAGGGCCCCCGGAGGGATATTTGCAAAGGGAGATACATTGTGGATAGAAGGGGGTCCGCCGGAGGCGGCAGGGCCCCCGGAGGGACATCTGCGGACGGCACGGATGGGATTCGCCACGTCGCCCTTTGACCATGCACACATTCTATCCGCATTCATGTTTCTCTCGAGAGGGGGAGAGAGAGGGCGGGAGAAATGGAAAGGAGAGAGGAAGAGAAGAAGAAGAAGAAGAAGAACCAAGAGGCTGCGGTCCACGCCACAGAAAGGCAACATGGACGTCTCAAACCGGTATTCGTGCCGCCACCGCGTAGCTACGCCGTGCCATCACGCATCCAAGCCCTCGCGGTCCAACTCTTGTTCCTCCACCACCGCTCCTCCATCCGCGCCCCCACCCCTCCATGTCCGCACACGCGCACTGCCCCCGGCCACGACATGTACAGCACCGGCGGCCCCCAAAACAAACCAGACAGAAAAACGCCATTCGCCCGATGCACCGCACCAGCTGCTTTCCCCAAACGCGCACCTGGAGAAAGCCGTCCGTCCCGCATGACTCCTGCCACATCAACGACATGAAAACCGACAAGACGTCAAGGGGAGAAGGGGAAGACATGTCCCATCACGGTTCCTGCCCCGTCGTGGTGAACCTCTCCGAGACCCGGACCCGCTTGTTCCCGAGCATCCTGATCTTGCCGGCAAGCGCATCCTGGTTGTCGAGCTGCACCACGTCGTCGCCGCCGCCGATGCTCACGCCGTTGATCAGCACGTTGGGCACCGTCTTGCGGCCCGTCCGCTCGCCCAGCGCGTCCTGCAGAGCCCGCCCGAGGGGGTGCTCGTCGAGCTCGACGACGTAGGGATCCGGCGTGATGACGTATTTCTCGAGGAGGATGCCCTTGGCTCTCTTGGAGTGGGGGCAGTACGTCTTGGAGAAGACGACGACTGCACGAGGTGGCCGGGCTTGATCAGTTCCTGTGCGAGAGACTTGGAGGGCGTGCTTGGTGAACCCACCGGGTGATTTCTTGAGAATCAGATTCAGCTCCACCTCGGCCTCGTGCTCCTGCTCCGTCTCCTCGGCCTCGACGGGCTTCTGCGCCGCCTTCTCGGCCGCGACGTGCACCGCCTGCGCCTTGTCCCTTCTCGGCTGCCCGGCTGCCGAGTTTCCCTTGCCGACGACGTCGCGCGGGACGTCGGGCTTCAGGCCGGCCTTGTTGTTGGCCTTGTCCTTGGCCTCCTGCTCGGCCAGCTTGAGGGCCAGCTGCCGCTGCGCCGCGGCCTTCTTGTCGTCCTCGTCGACGTCGCCGTCGCCGTCCTTGTCCGCCGGTATGTAGCCCGCCCGCCGGCCCGTCTTGGCATTGATGATGGCCTGTCCGGGGGGCGCCGGCTTCTCGTCCATGCCGTCCATGGTTTTGCGGTAAAAGTCTTGCATCCCGTCGGCGCCGCGGCTCGGCCTCGACGAGTAGAAGAGGAAGAGGACCAAGGTGACGACGGACGCCAGGAAGACGAGGCGCAGTCGGCGTGGTGAGGGCATCTTGGCGTCGTGCGTCTTGTGCGTCTTCCCCTCGCCTTCTGGTCGATTGTCGTGATCTTCTCGCCGGGGCTCTCCCCTTTTTCTTTGGTTCCTGATCGGAAAGGTCCTGGGTACGGTGTGTGTGCGCGCGCGCGCTTCGGCGTCACTGCGTCGTGGGTCCCCAAGCGGACGAGTGCAGAATCGATTGATGCCCAGGGGAAACCTTGGGAGGCGTGGGGCAGATGGGTGCGTGGGCGACCGGGGTCGGCGTCGGGGTCGGCGACGGCGTGTTGGTGACGATGCTGCTTGGCATCTCTTGCTTGACGTGAGGAGAGTTTCTGCCAAGGCAAATCAGAAACGTGCATGGTGGACGTGGTCATAGCTCCGCGACAAGGTGGCTGACGTTGCACACTGTGCTGGTTAGTCTGTGCCACCCCTCGTGGACGACGGACCTGACATGGATCCTGGATATCGGCATCTAGATGATTGATTACATCCATGGATACATGCTGTCGCCTTGTGACAAAACGACACATGTACACTTCTCTTTTTTTTTTTTTTTCCACCTCTCTTCAGATGGCCGCCACTATGGACTGTTATACAGATCGTCTTGCTATTTCCGTCTGCCCTTCACGAACCGTCTAGTCTGCCTCGCCCAGCGGGTCCATGGCTGTTGTCCACACCAAGAAACGAGATGAGCTGCCAAAACGAAAACATGCACGGCTTGCAAATGGCCAACAGGCTTCTTGCACGAAAACTACCTATCCACGTGTTCATGAGCGGCATCATGTCGTCACGCCAGGCATTCGATTATAAATTCATCTTCTCCGATGGCAACCATGGGCCGAGGCGTACTTTCAACCCCCCCCCCCCCCCGAAACGATGACATCCGAATTCACCCTCGTCAACGGCCCAGAGCCCGCAGCCTGCGCGTCTAGAAGCGCTCGCGAATCCGTTCTGGCCGAGACTCGCCACATGTATGCACCCGCCGAGCATGTGCAATCTCGGGCGCAACGCCATCTCTTTTGTCGTACATGTCGTTGACTTGGCCCTCGTAAGCTGGGGCGGTATGGACGTGAGAAAGACTGCTGTGCCTGCCCAGCCGTTTCCTATGGAAAGCTTGGTGGGCGTGTTTCCCGCGACGCGCGGGCGCAGCTTGAATGCCCAGCGCGAGGCAAAGCAAGACGACGGAAAAGAGCATGATGAAGGTCGGTCGATGGTTTGTGCGTGTATCTCTCTGGCTCGGGACTATCTGGAAAAGGGAAGGACTCGAAAAGGAAATGCCTGGCTTGTTCGAATGTGTTTCGGCGTGCGACTCCCCAGGGTGTCGTGACTTGCGTTTGAGAGCCTTCTTCAGGTTCCTATTCTTGTGTCAACTTGACAGACATGTCGGGCGATGCCGGGCGTCTCCGTCATGGTTTGCTGCGTGCTGGGCCAGTGCAGCTCATACTTGTATCTGCGCGCGACGTCGAAACGGCCTCGTGTGTGATGATAATGTGACGACGACATGGACGCACCCGGTCTTTTTGCATACATGTGGCGAGCATGCCATCGGCCGTGAAGGAAGGAAGGAAGGTCTTCACAGTCCCGACACGGCGGGAAGCTGCGTCAAGAGCCTCGACTCGTTGGTCTTGATTCCGAGTTGGTCAAGGCGTTCTGCCCGACGACGGCGAATTCGACAGCATGTGGGCTTCTCAGAGGCTGTGCCATGGTATGCATGCAACTGTGCTCACTGCTCGCCGTCCCGGCCCCGCTCTCGTGAACGACGGGAATGGAGCTCGGAAGGGCGTGATGGAATGGAATGGAATGGCTGGGACAGGTTGCGCTCGCCGTGAGAGTCGCCGCAAGCGTCACGGATCACCTGATGATGCGCCACATCCAAACAAGGTCGTTCAGTCCCATGTTGTATATATTGTTTTTTTTTTTTTTTTTTTTGAAAACAAGGAAATAGATGGCAGGTGTTGATTTTTCGCATCCCCCCTGATGTGAATGGGAACCGTGTAGGGACCATGAAGCTGGTCGTGCCCTTGGCCGGGTGGAAGCTGGAGGATAACGCAGGATTGCGTGGGCGGAAAGAAGTCTGCACGCGCCGGCAATCCAGATCCCATCCTCTCCTCAAACAGTACACAACCAACCAGCTACCAAAACAGAGCAAATCACAGCCCTCCGTCACACGAAACATCGTTTTCCATCTTCTGCGATTCATCATTGTTCTTGAAGACGCAAGAGCCGAGCTGAGTACGACACTCCTACAGGCCGGCCTCTCAACACGCCGGGCGGCAAACACTGACTAAGCAGCCCGGCGACGAGCCTTGTTCAACCACGTTGACCAATGGAAAGGTGCCAACTTGTGCTTTCCAAAGGCCAACTTGTCCCGATTATGCATGCCTTGTATCCGTCTTCCATCTTGCCATCTCAGCATCGTCATCGCACTCGCGCCTTTACCCCTTATCATGAGAGTCGGACGGACGGCCAACCGTGTCAGACGACAGCAGACATCCCTGTGACTGGTTGTCTTGCAAGACCACCCGGCCGTTCTCCCTGATCCCATTCGCTTCACCCGCGGCCTGACCAGCACCACTTTGCCCAGCCAGGCTTCGCGGCCTCCCTCGGCTCACCACGACGGCAAACATCCATCCACACGCAAGCCTTGTCTCTCGGCCAAGCATCGCACACACACATACACATCATGGCGCAATCGCTCTCACGACCTCTGCGTTTGCAAACGCCGCTGGCCATGCTCCTGTGCCTCATCTGCGTCGTCTTTGCCGCCCCCGCCATCGCCCACGACTCCGCCAGCTCGAAAACAGACATCATCTGCCACACGTCCAACCCTGATGAGTGTTATCCCCGCATCTTTGAGCCAACAGACGAGTTTCAGATGGTCCATGACGACCAAGAGATTCCCAAGGGGCTGCATGTCCGCCTGGACATGACCACGGGGAAAAAGGAGGCCAAGATCAACGTCCCCGACGAAAAGATGCCTTGGTTGGAGGGACAACCTGTTGACCGCGCCATGGTGGTGGTCGAGCCGGAGGGGGCGGATCCCGAGCAGCCCATGGTCCCAAAGGGTGCTCCGAAATATGACCCCGTCGGTAAAGTCAAGGGGCCGGAACACGAACACGAATCCGGGCCTTTCTACGAGGGGCTCAAGATGCTGAAGAAGGCGGGCGGTACAGCGGGCGGTACATCGGGCGCACCTGGCGCCGCGCTGGACCACGCCATGGTGGCCCTCGAGGACCTGGCCCACGACTTGTACTATGGGCTCAAGATTGCCGAGGACGCGGATGCCGTCCAGACCCTGCTCTGCCTCATGTCCAGTCAGCAGAAGCCCGCTCACGAGGGCGCTGCGCCGCGGGATCAGCAAGCCGCCGTCATCCTGGCCGGCATGTTGCAGAACAACCCGAATGCTCTGGGGCAAATCACCAAGATCTGGCCGGAACTGGCCCAGGCGAAATGCCCCGACACCGGCCATGACTCTCTGCGAATAAGCCTCTACTCGAGCGTGCTCCCGTCCCACGACGACGACGACGGCACCGCCCACCAAGCGGCCGCCCGGGTCAAGCCCAAGGTTGTCGTCATGAATGGCCTCATAAAGGACAGCTCCATCCGGGCCGAGTTCCTCGAGCAAGGCGGCATGTCGCACCTGTTGAGCATCCTCCTGCGCCGGGGCGAGGCGTGGGCGTCGGCGCAGCGCAGAGTCGGCGAGCTCGTGCTGGACAACTTCCTGGACGAGGACATGGGCGCCGTGCTGGGGCAGTGGCCCAGGACACCCCGGGTGGATGACGCCGCGTGCCAGGCGGACGAGGCACGGCGCGCCGAGGGATGCTGGGATTACCACATTGCGCGCATTGCCAGGGGGGCGTCTGGCGGGGACTGGAGCCGGGAGCTGGGCGACCGGCTGGCGGCCGTGAGGGCTGGGCGGTCGTTGAAGGGGTGGCAGCGTGGCACGGAGGAGGAGCGCAACGAGCTGTAGAGGCCGGGAGGCGGCCAAGACGGCGGGTGCTCTTGTCGGGCACCCCACGTCGGGGCCAGCGTTGGAAATAGAAGAAATCAATGCATCATGCTGGCGGCGTCTTGTTCCTTGTACCGTGTAAAGGATTGGAAATCCACCCACACGTTGATTTCTCCCCCCGCAAATCTGGTGCCCGCTACTGGCCAAGCCAACTCGCCCACGCCACAAATGGGGTGCCGAATACACAAACGTGGTTTGCCCGATAACAGCACCTTTTTTGTCTACCATGTGTCTATATGCTGTGTTCTACGCACTCTGCTGTGCAAGACGAGAAGAGCCTGTACCTGTCCATTCGACGCACCAGATGATTGTGCGAATAGAACCTTCTTGGCCGTCCTCTCAGACGATAGAGAAGCGGGGCACGTACGAAGCTGTCTTAGACACCTTGTTTGCACACGCGCCCGCCTGCCCCAAGTACTTTCACACCTACCTACCCGGTACGAAACTGTCAACCTTGTTTGCACACGCGCCCGCCTGCCCCAAGTACTTTCACACCTACTTACCCGGTACGAAACTGTTAACCTTGTTTGCACACACGCCCGCCTGCCCCAAGTACTTTCACACCTACCTACCCGGTACGAAACTGTTAACCTTGTTTGCACACACGCCCGCCTGCCCAAGTACTTTCACACCTACTTACCCGGTACGAAACTGTTAACCTTGTTTGCACACACGCCCGCCCGCCCACGTACTTTCACACCTACTTACCCGGTACCAAACTGACTGATTGATGACTAACAAAACATTATCGATCGACACACACACAGACCGAGACCGCCCACCACCACCACCACCACCACCACAACCTCCTCACAGTCTTCATATCCACCACCATAACTCTCTCCCATTCTTGGAAATGCAATGCCCCCCTCACACGCATCACCACCCATCCAAGTCCGCCCCCACCCCTCCAAACTCCGCGCCCTCTACGCAACGCGCGCCCTCTCCCCCGGCCAAACCATCCACATCTTCGCCGAGCCGCTCCTCCTGCACCCCACCCTCGCGCACCTCCCCTCCGTCTGCGCGCATTGTCTCCGGCCCGGCCGCCCCCGCGCGTGCTCGCGCTGCCGCGCGGCGTACTACTGCGGTGAGGTCTGCCAGCGGGCGGGCTGGCGGGGTGTCCACGCGCGGGAGTGCAGGGCGCTCCGGGGGAGACCCGGCGGGGAGAGGCTGCCTACGCTGGTGAGGGTTTTGCTGCAGGCTTTGCTGAGGGGGGAGGTTGAGGAGGGGCTGCGGGGGTTGCAGGGGGTTGTTGGTGGTTTTGGTTTTGGGGCGGCGCGGGAGCGGAGCCTGGACTTGGAGATGATGGCTAGGGCGGCGTGTGCGTTTGCGGGAAGGGAGGGGGAGGGGGATGTGAGGAGGGGGGTTGAGTTGCTTGGAAAGGTGAGTGTAGGTTTTTTTTTTTTTTTTTTTTTTTTTTTTTTTTTTTCCCTTTTGGGAGGGTTTTTTTTTTGTGTGTGCCCGTGTGTGTTTATGAAGATGTGTGTGTTTATAAGGACGTGTGTGTTTATAAAGATGTGTGTGTTTACAAGGACGTGTGTGTTTATAAAGATGTGTGTGTTTACAAGGACGTGTGTGTTTATAAAGATGTGTGTGTTTACAAGGACGTGTGTGGGTGTTTGGTTGTTGTGAGGATGTGTATCCTTTTTGCTGTGCCCGTGGGAGGTTTGTCTGCGTATAACAAGGAGTCAGGAGCGCTGACTGGACGTTTCTTTCTTCAACCCCCCTGCAACCACCACAGATCCAGACAAACGCCTTTCACAGGTTCGACGCAGATCTCGCGGACCAGGTCGGCATCTTTCTGGAGCCGACGCTGGCCATGGCCAATCACTCGTGCGTGCCGAATGCCACGGTTTTGTTTCTGGGGAGGCGGGCGGTTTTGAGGGCGGAGAGGGCCATTGGGGAGGGGGATGAGATTGAGATATCGTATACGGGTAGGTGGTTTACTTTTTTTTTTTTTTTTTTTTTTTTTAATTACTTGTATTTTCTCCTTCCTTCTCTCTCTCTCTCTCTCACATACACACACACACACACACACACATGTTCCTCTTTCTTTTGTTCATGCTTCTCTTCTAAACGTGGAAAACAAACGTAATGCTCGTTCACCATTGTCATGCCATACCGATGAGCACAGCATCACAAACACACAACCATCTCCATGACTAACCAGCCCTTGCTAAAAAAAAAAAACAGACTACACAAACCCCCTTCCTCGGCGGAGAGCTGCCCTCCTGGGATACGGCTTCACGTGTACCTGCCCCCGGTGCGAAGACGACCTCAACGTCTACCGGGTCTGCGCGCAGCAAGCCAACGGCAACGACAACGACGCCCTCGACGCATCCTGCAGCGTTCTCGGCAGCAACGCGCCCGAGCTACGGCATCACCCCGGCGCCACGGACCCGCGCAGGGTGCGCCTGGCGAAGGAGTTCTGCGCCGAGTCCTCCCCCGATGACGAGCTCACGGCCGGCTCGCTGAGGGCCCGCCTGGCGGGGTGTCAGCCGCTGGTGGAGAAGGAGCTCTGGGCCGTGTCGCCGGTGCCGCAGGTGCTCACGGATGTGAGCTTGTACTACGTGCGCGAGCAAGCCGACCAGGCCAACGCGCACGCGTGCGCCGTCGTCGTGGCCGCCGTCGTGGCCGTCGAGTGCGACCCCTACCGGTATCCGGCCGCCTTCCACGTGGTGCGGCTCAAGAACCTGCTCTTGGTGGTCCGATTGCTGGCCTTGACGGCCGAGGAGGCGGCAGCAGCCGGGCGGCAGGCGCTCTGCAGGAAAAAGGAGCCGTCGGAGGATGACCTCGAGGCGGAGATTCGCGGGGCGCTCTCGGAGATGGATCAGGTCTCGCTGAGCCAGATGCTCTTGCTCATGGTGCTGGAGGCGAGTCCACGGGGTGCTGCTGGCGCCGGGGCCAAGAGTCTGGATGGGTGGACTCTGGGCGAGCAGGCGAGGGAGCTGCACGATGACATTATGCGGCTGGAGGGCCGGGAGAAGGAGCTGTCTCTTATCAGGGCGTGGAGGGCTGAGCCCCGAAGCGAGTCGTCGCGCATGTTTTTCGAGTACGCCGTTGTTCAGCAGATGGGTGTGCTGGCTGGGCTGGGGAAGAGGGTCATTGGGCGGTGGTGGATGGGGGGGGGCGTGAATGCGATGTGATTTTTTTTTTCTCGACCTACCTACCGTATCACGCACCGCCTACCTGCATCTGCATACCTACTGATGTGCGGTATGCAAAAACTTGGAGTGCGAGGGAGGCTTGACGTCAAGTGTCAGCGCAAGGTGGGAATAAAGATGCGGCGAGAGCAAGAAGAAGAAGAAGTGCCTGCATGTATGCGGTTTGCCGTGTTGGGATCAATTTATTGGTGGGGGGGGGGGAGGGACTAACCACCTTAGGTAGGTAGGTAGGTAGGTACCACCTACTGGGGAAGCAATGGTGATTGATTGAAAAACAGATGGCTAGAAAGCCACCGCATCGAGCTGGCAAAATCAATGCGTCCCTCCCTCGTGAATTGTAAAACAGAAGGGAGCAGGGAGGGGGGGGGGCTTTGTGTTGGCCCGGCGGGACATGTTGGCGAGTGTCTCGTCTCCATCTGCGCAATACGATACGACAGACAGACAGACACCCTCTGCATCACGTGTCTCGTCTCCATCTGCGCAATACGATGCGACAGACAGACACCCTTTGCATCACGCGCAATGCACAGTGCGATACGGAACCGGCACAATCGCGTCCACAATTAGCCGCCTGACGGGGATTTTTTCGCGCCCAGGGCAGACGGCTAAAAAGAAGGGAGGGAACTATACGAATTGCGTTGCGGCCGTGGCTGCGGTCCTTGGTTCTCGTGTTCTTTTTTTTTTTTTTTTTTTTTCCTTTCCTTCCGGGCTCTCTTCTTCTGTGCTGAGCGAGATGTATAGCGGCCGACTTGGTTTTCCTGGCATGCCATTGTTTTTTCCCCAGAGCTGACGTCTGGTTTTGGATAAAGTAAAGAGTTGGTTGGTACACAAACGGGTGGCCGTGGCGACTCTACACTCTGAACCCGGCGGCCGTCTGTCCATGATATTCACGTGGCTGGAAGGAGGGTTCGGCTCCTCGGTGGCTTGGCGCCAAGGCCTTCGAGAACGTGCAGCCATTGGGCGGGACGCCGATCGAGGCTGGGGCGCGGGCTGGTTGGTGCATTACTCGAGGCTGGGGAGGAAGGGGAGAAAAAAAAAAAAAAAAAAAAAAAGGACGTGACGCAGGCACAAGGCCAGCCACCGTGGAAGCAAGGGAAAAGCGGCTAACTAATCATAAGGGAGAAAAGAAAAAAAAAAAAAAGGACGTGATGCAGGCACAAGGCCAGCCACCGTGGAAGCAAGGAGAAAGCGGCCGACGGATGATGGATGATCAAACCTCTTGATTCTGCTCTGCCACCCTCGGGCGGGCCGCCCCCGCTCCTCACCAGGGGAAGAAGGGATTCTTCTGCACAACTGCCACGGCCACGGCCACCAGACCTTGGTCCAAGCAACGAGCTGCACTGCACATGCGGGACTGCAGCATCGGAGCAGGAGCAGGCAGGTCCATGTTGCACACAAGTCGGCGGAGAGTTCCTGGCGGCGGTGTGTTGCTTTGTTTGACATGACGACTCCGCCCTTGACCGCTGCAAGATTGGTTTGCGTCATATCCTCTCCTTGGTCGGCGCAAGGATTCTACGGGTTCCGCCGGCAAGCTTGTTGACGTTTGCCTGTTTTTATATTCCAATCCACGCCACACGGACTGCCGAGCGCGAACACCACGGCAACCAATGATCGGGTGGCTGGCTGGCTACCCACCGGATGTTGGTCTATCTTGTACGTCGTTTCGTGTGCAGGAGGCGCCTCGGACGGATATCGGCTGGTGGCATCATCATGCTGCCGTCGACGCTGCCGGTTTTTTTTTTGGGCCTTGTCTGGTGCGGTCCACGGCGCGCTCATCTCGCGTGGCCCGTATTCTTTCATTAGAGCGGTGCCGAGAAATTCGTCGCCGCCCGACGTGATTTACCGTGATGAGAGCATTCATTGCTGGTTGGGCTTTTTGCTGCGTCGTGGGGGTGCCGACTCGCGCGTCCTGACGGGACAGGAACCTGACGGGACAGGAACCCGACGGGACAGGAACCTAA
>AFQZ01000786.1:0-24597 GCA_000222935.2 Aciculosporium take MAFF-241224 | reverse complement strand
GCACTATAAAGCTTAACATATATATATTCTACTATCTTATTACTATTCTCCTTTTATAATTTATTATAATGTCTTATATATTAAAGTTCCTTTTTAATACCTAGGAATTCTTTAATTTATTATAGCCTTTTTACTTTACTAAGTATTTATACTACTTGCCTTAATACTTATATATTATAATTTACTTAAACTTATATAATTTCTAGTTATAAATAAGTAGCTATAATATTACTATAGCCTTATTAGGATTTAGACCTTTATATAGCTTTAAACTTATAATTTTAAATATATTATATAGGCATATATTATTTAGAAGCTCTAGATAGTAGGCTAGTTTATATATACCTACTTTCTTTAAAATCTTAAAAGGTTTTAAATACTTTATTATAAGCTTTTTACTTAGTTATTAAAGGTTAATATTTTTAGTTAATAAAAGCATATAATTACTTAGTAAAAAACTTATTAAGCCTCTTTTTTTATTATAATACTTTATATACTATTCTTAAGTTATATAAAGTAGCTGCTTAGTTGCCTTATATTATTATTATAATTCTTATACCCTTATATTTACTTATATATTTATAATATCTAGTGCCTTTATAATATAGTTTAGGCCCCTTAGCTAATAACCTTATAATAACTTTACTAAAGAGTAGCTATAAGCTAAGTACTTACTAGTATTATAAGTATATTAAGCTAAATATAAATAGTCTTTCTAGTTTATTTACTTTTATACTTTAAATACTCTAAGGTAGTGCTTTAGGACTTAGTTAACCCTTTTTATTTATTTATTTATTTATAGGTAAAAAGTAATACTAAGTAGTTACTTAATTACTAATAAGTAGTAAAAGGTTTTTTAAAAACTACTAGTAAATATTATTTCTTTATTTAAAATAATTCCTTTTAATATACTATAGTTCTTAAATATATATTTAAGGAAGATAGTAATAAAATTATTACTTATTATTCTTATAAATATAGCTATATATAGCGTGTATTTTAAGAATTAATTTATAATAATAAGAATTATATTATGCTTTTTTTTACTAGCTTATTTTATTAGGAAAAGGCTAGTAATAAAGTCTATAAAAAGCTCTTAAAAAGGTTTACTAAGAATTAGTAGTATAACTAACTTACTATAAGGTTAGTATAACTTAGGCTTATTAACTTAATAGTTTAAGTATAAGCTTATATAGTTTTTTATATCTTTTTATAATTTTAGCTAGTAGTACTATTTAGCTACTCTATAAATTATCTTACTTATATTCTAGTGTTTTACTATAAGTGTTGGAATCGCTCGTATGGAGGATGGAAGGGATACGCTATATTAACTACGAATTATAGGTTATATACAAAATGCACGCACTCTAATTAGCTAGATTATAGGTTATATAACCTAGGGCTATAATATAGCTATAACACCACACCTCTGCATCATAGCCTGCTTCTCTTTTTTTTAGAATATATAATAAATTAATTATTAACTTTACCCCCCTTATATTTATACTACAGTATACTTGTAACCTGCGCGATACTAATACTGATCAGTGTTGGTAACGTATAGGTTACAAGTATGCTACAGCATAAATGTAGGGGGGGGGTAAAGTCTAATGATTAATTTATCTTATTCTAAAGGGAAGAGAAGTAGGCTATAATGCAGAGGTATAGTATTATAGCTATAGTATAGCCCTAGGTTATATAACCTGTAATCTAGCTAATTAAGATGTATATATTCTATATATAACCTATAATTCCTAGTTAATGCGGCGTATCCCTTCCATTCTCTATACAAGCGATCCCAACATTAAGAATTATTACTAATTAATTAAACAAGCTAAATATCCTAATCATAATATATACTAACTCTTTTTTATTATATAAGTATATTATTAAGTTAGGCACTATAAAGGAAAAAAGGCTTATAATTAATATTATAGCATTATAATAGTTATATAAGCAAAGAGAAATCGTAGAAATCCGTTAAATAAACAGCAATAATAACATTACTAATGTAATAACAAAGGCCTTTTCTAATAGAAGCCTTAAGACCTTTGTAACTAAGAATGAGGTTTGAATTTAAGTAGAAGGTTAGGTAAAGAGACTGGTATTAGGCGTAGAAGCTAAAGCTGCTTAAGCGCACGATAAAGAGTTTAAATTTAATAAATTTAAGCGCGATTAATTTAAGGGGCTTTAAGGGTGCTTTAGACTAAGAAAAGTCATTTATTTAGGTAATATTTCTTATATATTACAGCATTATTAATTTTTGCTTATTTTTTGATTTTTACGGATGTTTTACATGTTTTAGAGCGATTTTTCTTTTTTAATAAAGAGAGAGTTTATAAGTATTAAAATTACTTGTCTAGAAAATAAAAGGAATATATAATAGTAACCAGGAATTATAAGTTATATACATAATATACATGCCCTAATTAGCTGGATTATTATATTATATAACCTAGGGCAGTACTATAGCCATAATACCACACTTCTGTATTATCCCCCTCTTTTTCCCCTTTAGATAATTATAATTATATAGGAATCAGACCTTTGTTACCCCCTCCCCACGTTATTGCTACAGCATATCGTACTCTTTAAAACCATCAAAAGGTCTTCTAAATCTACCTATATATACCTTTATAAGCTAGCTAGGGGCCCTATAAGCTAGAAGTCTAAAAAGGCTTTTACTATAGCTTTGTTCATTATAAAAGCTAAATCTAATGCAATTTGCAAGGCTTTTTAAGAATTAAAGTAGCTAGAAGGGATATTTATAAAGCTTAAAATGCCTTTAAACTCTCTTATATAACTTTATTATAATAATCAAAGTACTATAAAAACAGCTTATAATCCTGCTCTTTATAGCTATACAAAGCATACCCTTTTAAAATTCTACTATAACCAGCAGCTTATATCTTCTGGATTAGCTAAAATATAGTACCTAAATATAAAGAAAATGCCGGCTAATGGGTTAACTAAGCCTTTAACTATTCCTATCTATAAGGCTTTTATAGAGCTTATAGGGCTAGGGGCCCTATAATCATCTATCTGGTTATGCAACATTCTTATTAAAAAAAAAAGCGGTTTTTTAAGATCACTAAAAACACACGCAAAATTCAGAAATTTACAAAAACAAACCATGCCTTCAACAGGCCCTTTTTTGGCAAATCGTACGCTAATAACAGCGTTTTCTTTCGACTACCCTTTAGCCCCAAAGCAGGGCTATATTCTCCGTACCTTCGAATTTTTAAATTGGATTACTTAGAATTCTATTAAATTGTTTTGCATAACCCTTCCTTTTAATTCCTAAGACTTCTTTAGAGGGGGTGTTAAAAATTACAGGGAATTTTCAGCACTTTGGTAGTTAAGATATAGGTATCTCCTAGGTGGTCAGACGGACCCACTTTTATAGCTAATAAGATTATTTTAGCAGCTGTAGGTAAGAATATTAATAACTATTAACAACTAGCATTAACCTTTTATAACTTATTATAAGCCGATAACAGCTATAAAATGCATAAAAATATAAGAATTTAAAGCTTTTTTAATTGCCTTATAGCTAATAATAAGTGCATAAAAACGCAACTAGTAGGTTAGTAGCTAGCTAGCTATTAAAGCTACTAAAGGTTAAAATCTTAACCTTTAGAGAAAAATTCTGCTAATTTAGAATCCAGAAAAGCAGGGTAATGACTTAACCGCTTTTCTTTATAGGAAAGTAGGTTACCCTATAGGTTATACTAATTTATAGATATCTTAATAACTAAAGGTCTTAGAAAAGTCTTAGAAATACTATTAGAATTAGGGAATTTAAGGCTTTCTTTTTATATAATAAAATTTTTTAGATGAAATTTAGAAAATT
The DNA here is from genome assembly GCA_000222935.2 of Aciculosporium take MAFF-241224. Classification (NCBI taxonomy): domain Eukaryota; kingdom Fungi; phylum Ascomycota; class Sordariomycetes; order Hypocreales; family Clavicipitaceae; genus Aciculosporium; species Aciculosporium take. The sequence goes on along the minus strand of AFQZ01000786.1, from coordinate 20,744 downwards.
AAAAAAGTTAAATATAGGACATGTCGGCACCTAGTTTTTTAAGCCGTAAGTCTATTTTTTTGTTTTTACATATAAATGATTTTTATAGAAAAAAAAAAGTAGCGTATAAAACCTAGCTAGCGGCCGTAAGGCCTAAAAAAGGTTAGTAGGTATGTAAGGGAGCTATACACACTTCCTCACCAGACCTAACAGCTGTTACCACTGCTAGATACTAAAAATTCTATAAAAATTCTATGTAAATCCAGTATAACTTGTCTTATAGATCCGGCGTAAACTTCTAAAATACCTAATATTTTCAATATAACCTTTTAAACTATAAAGGTATACTTATTAATATCTAAGTTTAGTTTAGTAAGCTATAACTAGTATAAGACCTCCTATACTTTTTTTATATAATTCTTTTTAGATCCTTTAGTATAAATTAAGATATTATTTAGGTATATAGTTATTAAGTCCCTTAATATATCCTTTAGTATATTATTAATATAATATTAAAATAAAGCAGGTACCTTAGCTAAGTTAAACAAATAAACTAGCTACTTAAAGAGTCTAAACCTAGTTTAAAATATAAGTAAGTGCTTATTACCTTTAGCTATATAAAGTTAATAAAAGGCAGCTTAAATATCTAGCTTTATAAAATATCTTACTTTAGCTAGAGAATAAAGAGTTTTCTTAAGTAGTAAAAAAGAATACTTATTTTAATCTATAACTTTATTTAATATATAATAGTTAATATAAAATCACTAACCTTCTCCTGCCTTTTTTATTAGTAAGACTAAAGCTCTAGCTAAGGATAAGTTAGTATAGATCTAACCTTTATTTATAAGATTAACTATTTACTTTTATATTTTTAAGAGCTACTCCTAAGGTATATTATATAATAATACCTATAAAAGGTCTAGTATTAACCTATTAGGATTTTTTTATAGCTAAATATAATAATTAGTGCTTCTTTAGTAAGGTAGTAACTTATTTACCTTATTTTTATTAAATAAGGATATAAAGTTCTAAAGTTCTTTAAGTAGGTAGTTAATTAGTATTTAAGCTAGGTCTAGCTTTAGCACTATAAGCTTAAGTATAAAAGTTATTTTATATAAATTCATAGCTAAAAACTATATATTTATTTACCTTTTTAATAAATATTATACTAATACTATATAAACTAACCCTATAATAGCTATTATAAGTATAATAACTCCTCTTACTAATAAAGCCTAAATCTAGAGGTTACTTATAAAACAGACTACTAAAAAATCCTATGCTATATAAATCTTAATATTATATTATATTATGGTCTTGCTAGAATGCTACTGCAGAGCTAGTAACTTAAATAAGAATATTATTTATAAAGAAGAAGAGAAGGAAAAGATCTATCTAATTCTAGTAACCCTTTCTTTATAGTTATATGTATAACTAGGGCCTAAGCCGCTTACGTATTACTTATATAAAGCCCTTTACTTTGTAGCTATATAAATCCAAGCTTTAAGCTTAAATTTATTATATAGCCCCCTTCTTACCCTTAAGACGCCTTCTCTTAGGCCTGTTATTACTATATATATTACCTTATTATGCCTTATACTGCTCTAGTGCCGCTATATTTAAAAAACTTTCTAAGGGTTCCTATATTAGCTAAATATAACCCTCCTATTTAACTAACACATCCTATTAATTACCCTATCCTTAGGCATTTCTTATTATTACTATTTCCTTAACCTTATATTCTGCTAAATCCGGATTATCTTTATAAAGTAGGAGTGTTAGGCCTGGTTTAGAATTAGCTAGCTATTATAATAATAGCGGATTAAAAGCTGCCCTCTTAATAAGGTTTATATAAAAAACCAGGTATATTCCCTATAAGACATCTAAATAAATAGTAAGCAGAGTTAGTATATATAAGACCTTATATTTTGCCTTTACTTAGTTAAGTTTTTAGCTAGGATAGTTTATCTTTATATAATAAAGATTTAACTATATAAAATCCCTTATTTAGTAATGCTTTACTAGGCATTAGGAAACATTTGCTATATCCTGCTAATATTATTATATAAAGTTAATTATAGCTTATGCTATTACTATTCCCTTCTAGATATATTCTAGGAATAATATAGCTCTTCTCTTAGGTAAGGTTAGGCTTTTAGTCTTATTTAATACATACTAGACTAGTTTAATATTAAAGCCCTTTAGCGCCTAGTTTATACTTATACTAATTACTATAGAGATCTGGTTATTAAGTGCTATTTAATATACTAGTAAATAGTTAGCCTAGTTATACTATAAGAAAGTAATAACTACTTATAAAACTATCTATACTTTCTAATTTACCTGTTTTATACTACTATCTGTTTATAAATAATAGGATGTAAATAGTCGTTACTTAATACCTACTTAATTATAAAGTATAGTTTAGAAATAACTAAGCTAATCTAAACTATAATTAGAGATAATTTAGTAAGGGAATCTATAGAAATGCCACTAGTAATATTTAAACTATTCTATACATACTTTAGCTACTATACTTATTATTACCTCTAGCTATATATACTTTAAGGGACAGTCTGTAATAACTATTAGGAAGTATAGCAATGCCTTATTATATGCTAAAAGCTCTGTTATAAAATCTATAAAGATTTATAACTAGTAATAGTTTATAGCTAGTATAGGCTTTAATAAACCCTAATAAAGTTATTAGCTCTTATGCTTACTAAAGCAATAGTAGTTTTATATATACTATGCCATATTCTTTAATATTCTATCTTAGTAGTAATTCCTATATAGCGCTTAAAAGGTAGTGTTTTGCCTTAAGTAGCTTAATATAAGCAAGTTATAAACCCGCTATATAAGTAAGATAGTAAGAGGCTTATAATAAGGTATTTAAAGCTATCCTTAAAATTATAGTGCTTTTTATATATTTAAAGTATAGTTCACTATTTATAACTAGGTTTTTATAAATATAAGAAACTTTTGCTTTACTATTAGTACTACTCCTAGTTAGATTTAGTATAAACTATCCTTAGTAACTCTTTAGTTCTATAGATTCTAAAGCTATTTATTTTAAAATAAATTAAAGCCTAGTAGAAGAGGACTTAAAACCTCTATATTAAAGCCTACTATTATGTTTAAATTATCTAGGTTATTCTTATTTTAGTTACTACTCTCCTTTAGTTTACTTATTATTTATACCCTAACTAGGCTTATGGTATTAGCTCCTGGCTTTTAGACTATCTTTAATATCTCTTAAATTAGGCAAAACATATAACCTACTAGCTATCCTTCTTTTCTCTAATCTTAGTCCTATTAGAATAAAGTATTTAGGTAACCTGCTTATATACCTAGGTAATAGTATAAGTAATAGTTAAAAAGGGATAATATTTCTGCTTATTTTACTTATTTTTTAAATATCTCCTAAGGGGCTGTAAAATACTCTAAATTCTTATAATCTATAAGGATTATAAATAGCTAAGCTATACTCCTTAGCTTAGCTAACCATACCTTTAAGCAGGAAATAATACTAGAGAGCTCCTTATTATAAATTATATAATTCTACTATATAGCTATTAGCTATGCTAAGTAGTATGCTACTAGCCTTTATACTCCCTTTAAATTATATTAAAAGAGATATCTGCCTATAGCCTTATTAAAAGAGTTAGCCTTTACTTATATCTTTAAGTTAAAATCTTATTATATAAGAATTAAAAATGAAATAAAGGCGGCTTTAAGCGCTTAAAATGCCTTTTTACATTTTAGGGACTAGTAAAACCTAGCAGCCTTCTTAGTAAGGTTAGTTAAAGGGCTTATAAGGTTTAAGAAGTTATTAATAAACTCCTAATAAAAATTTATAAAGCCTAAAAAGCTTTATACCTTATAAACTATTTAAAGGGACTTTTAATCCTAAATAACTATAATCTTTTCTAGGTTAGGGCGGATAGCCTTTCTAGCTTTTATAATAAAACCTAAGTACTTTATTTCTATAACTATAAATATATACTTATTAATATCTAAGTATAGCCTTGTATATTTTAATTATTATAAGACCTCCTATACTTTTACTATATAGTCTTTTTTAGAGCCCTTAGTGTAAATAAGGATATTATTTAAATAGGCTATTATAAAGTCTCTTAATATATTCCTTAAGGCATTATTAATGTTGGAATCGCTCGTCTTGAGGATGGAAGGGATACACGATAGTAATCGGGAATTGTGGGTCATACACACGATGCGCGTGCCCTGATTGGCTAGATTACTATGTCATGTGACCTAGGGTAGTACTGTGGCCATAACACCATACTTCTGTATTATCCCCCTCTTTTCCCTTTAGATAATTATAACTATATAGAAATCAGACCTTTATTACCCCCCCCCCCCAAATTATTGCTGCAGCAAACATACCCTGTGAAACTAGCACTGATCAGTAGTTATTATAACTATAGATTAGCTAGGAATTAACAGAAGAGACAAACTTCTAATATAACGTACTTATTCACTTAATTGCATAAAATCCATTGTTTATACTACCTAAAAGCAACTTTTTCTATTATTATTAACTTTTGCTACTTATTTATAATTATTAAGAAAGTTTCTTTATAAAATTTACCCCTTATTATTAATTTACTACTAGTTTATAATTAAAGTATCTTCTTTGCTGTCTATTACAGAAAAAACACTAAAAATAGCTTTAACTTCTACTACTAGAGCTAATTAACCCATTTAAGACTCCCTTCTTATAAAACTCTAAAAGTATTTTAATTACTTTACAGAGAAATAAGCTAAAGCTAATGAACAAATTAACTCTAAAAAAGCTATAACTTCTAAACTTTATAATAAATTTGCCTATTATATTAACTAGTACAAATCTAGTAACTAGCAAGGTACTAGGTTTCTGTTTATATACTAAGAAGACTTTAAAGGATAGAATACTAACATTTTTAAGAAGATTACCCCTAAGGTCTAATAAGTACTTTAAGATATTCTTTAAAATTAAGGAATTAATACACAAAAAGGATTACAAAGACTAATTAACTATATACTTACTAATTTAGTTAGTATAGATAATTCTATCTTCTTTCCTAATAGAAAGCTCCCAATAGGAAAAAACACCATTAACACATTAACATTAATAATAACCTTACCTCCCCCTAACCCTCCTAACCCTCCTACTAAAGAAATAATAATAAAAACAACAATTCCCTCTTCCCTAGAATAACAAATTATATTAAAGGAAATCACTAATATAGACTAAAAAGCCTTAAACTCTCTTGCTAGAGTTTATAATAAGGAAAATAAGTATTCTGGAATACTTTTTAACTTTATATATTCTAAAGTCCTAATCTTTAAGGATATCTACATAGCATAAGGAATTTTACCTAAGTTATACCTGTTTGCACTATTAATAATGCTTATAGGCAATGCCTATAAGTATTACCTTAAGAAATTCAGTAGAAGACTTATTTTATTTAATATAATAACTAAGCAAATAAAGGAAAACTTTAAGACTAAAGAAAATTAAAAATTCCACTAAATATAATTTTAAGAGATAAAGTTTTATCGCATTACAGCTAAAAATCCAATAAAGACTAAACTTAAATGTTTGGAATTAATAATTTAATAGCTCTTAGACCTATTTAATAGTCTTTACCCCCCCTTTAAGAAAGATATAATCCTTAGGCACTAACTAGAAATATCTGTTTAAGATAGCCCTAAATTTAACCAAATAACCTACGTTCAAACCAATACCTATAAAGGCGTAGTTAGTAATATTCGCTGCTGCCTTATAATAAAAGATATAATAAAACCTGTTTCAAAATCATCTACAAGCTAATAGATCATAAGAGAAAGTAAGTATTAACCTTAAAACACTACCCTGAGCACTAATATAGTCTTGTTTACTAACTAACGATATTTACAAGCTTTTTAACCCTAAAATAAAGCTAGATCTAAGAAATGCTTTATTTATTATAAAGAAGGATGTTAGTTAACCAACTATCCTATTTTTAAATAAAAGAAAGCAAAAGAAACTTAGTAGAGCAACTAAAGGCATAAATCCCCTCCTTTTAAATGCTAATTTCATACATTCTTATAAGCATTTAAAGGTAAAGACAAAGAGTTATTACCCCTGGACAGCAGGGATAAGAATAAATATAAAAAGGCTGCCTAAAACGTAGCATTTATTGCATCCAAAGAAGAAAAGGCATAAAGTAATAAAAAAGCACGAAAAACCCTTATGTTTATAACTTTCTTTACGCAAGCACCTAATCCCCCTCTCTTTTCTGCCTTAACTATAAATTTCCTGCAAGATAACGCCTTTAAACACACATTATTTATTAAAGACCCTTATAACTGCAACACTAATGAAACCGCACAAAAGCAGGTATTTCTTGTGGATTTATAATATACTGCAGAAACGTTTTACAGTATCCTCCTAAATACTAAAGCAGCCGGAATTTCAACTGCTAGCTAAGGTTAAGTTAAAGCCTTAATACGCCTTATAACAGACCTTAAGATTAAGCCTTCTTTTAACCAAAGAACTATTAACTTTAGTGCCAGAAGTATAACCTTAAATGGCATTTTAAAGCTTTCTACGATCTTTAGTATAATTTCTTTTTATATTCTTAATAGTGCCATGCCTTTTCTATATTTTATTATAGATATAGATAGAATAGGTATTAAGCTTAATAATCTTAAAAACCTCCTTATCTAAAAAGAAAAGAAAACACTTATTATTAGAAAATAAGGACATCCTTAGTAGATAATTAGTTCCTAAGAACCTGCTGTCTTTATGCTCTTAAAAGCTAAAATTCACTAACTTTATCGTCGATTTAGCTACCCTTTAATCAACTAACTATACAACCTTCTTACTAAGGCTAGTAAAGATTTCAACAGAGGTAACATAGAAAGGATTACACACGCCTGCTACTAATGTTAGATAAACACTAAGGCTCCTAGTAGATTTAAGTTTACCCTTAAAGACAATCTTAAATTTAATTATAAGGTTCTTATTAACATTATGCAAATTAATAAAAAGCCTATTCTCTATGTTATTAACTTAGCAACTTTATTTTAAGCCGCTTGCTTTCTTAGACCCTAATAATAGAAAGCTTAGGATATCTAGAACGCCCTTAAGGAATATTAAATTAACATATATCTTAGTCCCCCAGACTAAATAATCTATAATGCTAAAAGAAAATTCGCTTTTAGTAAATTTAGGCATTTAGCTTAACTATTATTAATTAACATTAACAAAGTCCCTGTTAAAGCACACAATAGCATTAGAAAACTTAAGCAATATCATGCCCCTCTTTAAAGAGCATATAATATTATTAAGACTAAAGCTCACGGTCTTCTCTTAAAAAAGCAAATACTTCAGATGGCTGTTAAAGCAGTTAACGACTCCGCTGGCCTAAATAGCCTTATTCTAACCCTCTTAGTCTTTAAAACATATCTAAGAATAATAAACAATTCTCCCCTAAGCCTTATAGTTACTTAGAGAGCTAAGATACTTTAAAAAGCAATGGATAAAGCAAGGCATAGTCTTGTAAGGCATTAAGTTAATAATGCCCTTAATACTCAAAATGGCCTAATAACTCTGCCAACATATAATCTCCCCTTAAACTCTAATATATAAGTTTATTATAAGAAAGGTAAATAAACTAGCCTATATAAGCTTTTTTTAATAAAAGGAAAGACTTATATTATTAAGATGCCTCACAGCCCTACGAAGTTTTAATTTATAGTTATTAAGCTATACATTACTTTGCCAGAAGCAGAGCCTTCTTATAAGGATAACTAAGCTTAAAATGAAAAAGCTATGGGAATAGCTTTAACTTCCTAAAAAGGGCAAGGCTTATACCTAAACAACCCAGACTAGGAAAATGCTAAGACTAATGAAATTGTTTATAAGACTCCCCCTAATAACCCTATAAATTTACTATAAAGAGGCCGTAGAAGACCTTGGAAATACCCTTAACTAGAAGCTTTCCTTATAAAGAAAGAAAAGGCAGATTTTTAACTTATAATTAACCTTTATACACAAGGAAAGATAACCACGCCTGGAGAACCATTTAAACTCTCTAACAAGGCCGAGATTAACGCTCTACTAGTAAGAAATATGTTTGAATTTATTTAATTTAACCCTTAAAAGCATAGAAGCAAGAGACTTTTTAGTTTATAAATAGTATATAAGGTTAAGGGCAAAGCAACTAATTCCCTATACAAAAAATCACAATGTGTTATTTAAGGCCATAGCAACTGTAGGAAAGAGGTTATCCTTATACAGTCCCTGATAATTTAAAGAGCTAGCCAGAGGCTTATTATTGCTCTTGCTTTATTATTAAAAAAAGAAGGCATTATGGCTTAGTTAAGGGATATTACTTAAGCATACATGCAGTCACAGACGAAGCTTAATCGTACGATTCTTACAAAGCTTCTAGCACAGATTACACACCTCTACCTGCTAGATGTTATTATAATTATAATAAAGCCGCTTTATGGAATCGCGGAAGCAGGCACACATTAGTAGTTAACGTATTTTAATTATTATTACTAAAAACTCCAGATAATTACTTTCACCTACAACCTATATCTACTTATTTCTTTAAAGGAAAGCTCTTATTTTAGACTTATTAAAATACAGACTAATAATACATTAGGCCTTAGTAATACTAAATTCTTTAATTATAAAGAAGTTAAGTTAAAAAATGCCGGATTTCTTGCAAAGCTAAAGCAATGCCTAGAGAAATCAACACCATTAATGTTTAATAGTTACATTTTAAGCAAAGCTAATAATAACACCTTTTTCCTATAATAAAAGGCATAAGAAAAGAAGTTATTAGAAGTTAACTAGAATAATTAAGCTTAATATGTTAAGCAGAGGGCTTAAGGTGTATATATTACTCTTATCTGCTAACCTAAAGCCTCTTATAATCTTTCTATTACCACCTAAAGTTAACAACTAAAACCTAATAATATAACAAAGCTTAATAAGAGGCTTAAGTAGCAAATTAACAATTAGACTTGTGGACTTCACTACGTGCCTCTCTTACTAGAAAATACCTCCCTTTATGTTTTTATTAATAGCTCCTTTGCTAATAACAAAGACCTTAGCTTACAAATTAGCTATGTAATTATTCTTAGAAATAAGAAAAGGAACGTCAACGCATCCGAATTTACGCTTATAGGCAATATCGTAACCTACAGCTCTATAAAATCTAAAAGAGTTACAAGAAGCGCCTTAGCATTAAAGCTATACAGAATGGTCTAAGGAGTTGATATTACTTATATAATAAGTACAACTTTAAGGATTATTACTAATTAATTAAATAAGCTAAACATTTTAATTATAATATGCACTAACTTTTTTTTATTATATAAGTATATTATTAAATTAGGCACTATAAAGGAGAAAAGGCTTATAATTAATATTATAGCACTATAACAGTTATATAAGTAAAGGGAAATCGCGGAAATCCAATGGATAAATAGCCATAAAAACCTCGTTAATGCGATAATAAAGGCTTCCCCAAATAAAAGCCTTAAGACCTTTATAACTAAGAATAAGGCTTGGATTTAAGTAGAAGGTTAGGTAAAGAGACTGGTATTAAGCGTTAAAGCCAAAGCTGCTTAAGCGCACAATAAAAAGTTTAAATTTAATAAATCCGGATGCGATTAATTAAGGGACTTTAAAAATGCTCTAGACTAGGGAAAAGTTATTCATTTAGGTAATATTTCTTATATATTGTGATATTATTGATTTTTGCTTATTTGTTAATTTTTACGGATTTTTTACGTGTTTTAGAGCAATTTCTCTTTTTTAATAAAGAGAGAGTTTATAAGTGTTGGAATCGCTTGTCTTAAGAATGGAAGGGATATATAATAGTAATCGGGAATTATGGGTTATATGCACAATGTGCATGCCCTAATTAGCTGGATTACTATGTTATATAACCTAGGGCAGTACTATAGCTATAATACTACACTTCTGCATCGTCCCCCTCTTTTCCCTTTAGATAATTACAACTATATAGAAATCAGACCTTTGTTACCCCCCCCCCATGTTATTGCTGCAGCAAACGTATCCTGTGAAACCAGCAATTAATATATTATTAAAAAGTAGTAGGTGCCCTTGCTAAACTAAAAGAGTAAACCAGCTACTTAAAAAGTCTAAATTATATTTAAAATGCTATTAACTACTTATTCTCTTTAGTAACCTATAGCTTATAAAAGGCTATATAAATATTAAGCTTAGTAAAGTATCTTACTCTAGCTAGAGAGTAAAGGGTTTTTTTAATTAAAAGAAGGGGGTACCTATCCTAGGCTATAACTTTATTTAATACCTATTAGTCTATATAAAATTACTAACCCCCTCCTACCTTCTTAATAAGTAAGACTAAAGCCCTAGCTAATAAAGAGCTAGCTTATATTTAACCTTTATTTATAAGATTTATAATTTGCTTTTATATCTTTAAGAGCTACTTCTAAGGTATATTATATAAGGGAGCCTAAGAAAGCTTAGGGTCTATACTATTAGGGTTTTTTTACAAATAAATATAATAGTTTATAGTCCCTTTATATAGTAGTAATATATTTGCCTTTTTCTTATTAAATAGGTCTTTAAAATCCTAGAGCTCTTCTGGTAAGTGGTTTAAAAGCATCCTAACCGGGTCTGGTTTAGGTGTAATAATATTAAGTATTATAGTTATATCTTATAAGTTAGTAGCTAAAAACTATATATCTTTTTCTTTTCTTACTACTACTTATTATATTATCTTAGTATATATAAAGCCTAATATTATAATTATTAAAGTTACTACCTTCTTAGTAAATATTACTTATACCTAAAGGTTTCCTAATAAACAGACTATAAGTAACTCTTAGGCTATATAAATTATAATATTATATTACTTGAACTATAGGGTTCCTAAGATATATAACTAGGTAAGGCCTAGGATTATATATACTAAGACTAGAAAACTCTAGCTATTTATATTAGCAGTAAACTAAGTAACCCTAGATATTATAGTTAAGCCTTAATAGTAGCTATCCTAGCCTTACTTTTTAATAAAAATAGCTGTTTAGATTATTTAAGGTTAGGCTAATAGGAATATTAAAAACCCTATATTTTATATAAAAGATTTACTTATAGTAGTATAGCTATTATACCTATTATTTACTTATATATTAGTAAAGGCTATTTTATTAAATAAAACTAATAGTAAAAAAGGATTAGAGTTTATTTTCTTTTTTATTTATTTATATGCCTTTTATAGTAATTATAATAGCTAACTACTATCTTTCTCCCTTTTACTAAGCCTTAAGCTTAAGGGCTATTTTTTTTTAAGTTATTTTTAACTTTAAACCTAACCTAGGGTATAGTTATATTAACTATATATATATTAGTCTTTAGAGAATATATAGGGAGAAGGCGGCATACCTTTAATTAATATCTAGTAACTTTATGGTATAAGTACTATTTATTATTATATTATAATTATATCTCCTTTACTAAAACCTACTTAGTATATATCTTTTACTACTTAAAAAAGAATATAATGTTTATACCTATTATTTTTATATTACCTTTCCTATTTTAGGATATAGCTAAACGGGATCTAGTTATTATATAGTATTAAGCCTTTAAGCATTCTTTTATCTTATAAGATTTAAGATTAAGAGTAATGCTTTATAACCTCTTTACTACTTAAAAGTAGTTTATATAAGGAATATTATATTTTATATAGTAGTCTTATATCTTTTTATTTAAAGCTATATATAGTTTAGATAGTTTAATAGATTTTACCCAATAGTGTCCTCCTACTAAGACTAGCTTTTGCTTAAAGTAAAAAAAAAATTATTAAATTTCTCTTTGAGTTATTATTTAACCTAATTTAGTTTAATAGTAGTATGCTTGTTACAGGATAATCCGCAATGTCGGATCCCCACCTATATAGGACGGATTCGTTACATAGTTAGTAAGACTAAAAATAACAACAACTTATATAAAATACACTTAACTATATGACTTAATAGTAGTATATATAGGTGCATTTAATAACCCCTTTATAATAATGTTAATAACAGCTTTATGGTTACTTCTAACTAACTACATAACAATACCACTACGTAACAACTAGTAGTAATTACTTACATCCTTTATACAAGGTTTTAACTAAAAATTAAGAACTTACTGCTTTTAGTTAGTAAGACATATTAAGTTAAATTACTAAATTACTAGGTCCTAACTAGTAAGGCTATAATAGTTAAAAAGTTAGGGTTATTATTATTAATAAGTAAGGTAATATGCTAAAATATTAGATTTGCTACTTATAGTAAGGCTATAAGCTAAGAGGTAAGAAGGATTTAACAGAACTTATATTTAAATTAATAAGTTAGTGCTAGGAATTAGATAACTACTAATTATATATTATATTTATTACTAAAAGAGAGCTTTACTATATTTATAAGCTTTATAAATACCTTAAGTAAAATCCTAACCCTCTTAGTTCTAAAGAAAGACTAGTAACTACTAATAATAAGGTTAAGGACCTTTCCTGCCTAGGAAGTTATAAATCCTAGGAAGGAAAGCTTTACTAGACTATAAAACCACTATAACTAGTTAACCTAGTTCCTATATATTACTTATACTTTAGGGAAAAACTAATTCTAGTATAAAAAACACTAAAAAAGGCTAAGAAGAAAGAGCTTTTTAAACTATTAGTAACTAAACCTAAGGTAACATTATTAAGGATTAAAACCACTCTACCTAGGACTATACCTCTCTTAAAACCAGAGACTTTAATAGCTATAACACCTCTTAAAGAGCTAAAAACCTCGCTTATTATTATACCCGTTAAAGAACTAAAGGCTTTTTAACTTATAAAACTATTAAGCATTAGGAATATTATTTTAACTATAGTTTCTAGTCCTAATTTAAATAATAACCCTAAGGAGACCTTAAAAGGTAATAAAATATAAAAAACAGCTTTATCCAGCAGGAGACAACAGAAACAACTAGCTATTATTATATAACTTATATTACTACTAAAGCAAAATCTAGCATCTAGCAAAAAATCTATAAAAAGTAATAAGTTAGTTTACTATAAGTCTTTTACCTATATAGACTTTTAAAATAACAAAGACTATAAAGAAATAGGGAACCTTATTATATTAACATATACAAGAGGGTTTATAATACCTAAAGATTTAACTAACCTAAATAAGACAATAAATAAGACTATATAAGGAGTAAAAGGTCCTCTAATAATAAAGAATTCTATTATACCTAAAAGAGAGGAAGAGCAATTAGCTAGAAAGTTATAATCTCCTAGGAACTTATAACCCCCTAAAACTAGTAAGGGGAAATAAGTATTCCAGGATTTAATAAATACTAAGGAACTATTTAATATTACAGCAGGGCATAAGCTAGAACCTAAAACTAAGAACACTATTAGTAATACCTTAGCTTATAAAATCTTATAAAGTATTAAGAGAGTAGCTAAAATATAAGAGAAAGTATATAAAGTAATAAGAGAAATACAAAAGTTATAAATATAAATTAAAAAAAACCTTGCTTACTCTATAGAAACCAACATCTAATAATAGATAATAAAAACCTAAGATAATATCTTAAATACTTTAGTTAGCCTTACTTTATAAATAAGGGAGTTAAACTGAATTATAATAGCCTTTATAAACTGGATATAGGTAGGTTGCTAGGACTAACAGTTAAACATAGTGCTAATTACACAGGAACCGTTTAAACTAATAATAACAGGAGCTAATATAACTTAGTAACTAAACCCTTAGTAAACTAGACCTACTTTACTAAAGTAAATTAGTTAGAATTCCAGTTAGTAAAGGGGTAAAATAATAATTATAATACCTAAGCTAATAAGGTTTTAAGATTACCTAATTAAAATAAGTGACTTAAGAGAAGTAATAGGGTTTATATAAGGTTATACTAGTACTAGTAAATCTTACTAACTAGAAGTAATAAACCTCTTACTATATAATTAGAATTTACTTAAATTATAACAGGAGTTTAGACATATAAGTTATTATAATAATACTAGGACCTCTTTTAACCTACCTTATATAGTTTTAAACTAAGCTTAACAGTTTCCTCTGGTAAAAAGACATAAGTCTTTATAATAAGCAGGATTTTTATAGTATAAACTAACTACTAAATAAGGAGGTGCTTTATTAAATCCTTAAGTAATAATATTAGCACCCTAATAAGGTTTTCCCCTTAAGGATATATAAACCTTTAGTTTACTAAATATTAAATAAGAAGGCGCTCCTTTAAATCCTTAAGTAATAATATTAGCACCTTAACTAGGTTTTCTATTAAAAAACATATAAAATTATACCTTATTAATAATAAAATACTAGTAGTAAAGATAAGACTCTAAGGAGTATAAAAATTATAAACAGAGGGAGATATACTACACTAGCGCTTAATAATACTAATACTCCTAAATACTACTATATCCACCTATATAACAAGGTAACGGGTATATAAAAGGACCTTCTAGAAATAGTAACGCAGGATAATATATAAATCCACCTTTAACCTTCCTATAATAAGGAAGTGAATATGGCTATAAAGTGAATAGTTATAGCAACAGAGTAGGTGGTTATAGAGATAGTTACTGCTATACTAAAAAGCCTTATAATAACTAGCTAAGCTAAACACCAGGATACTAAGAACAGAATACCTTTTAACTAAAATATAATCTAGAACAGAATTCTAAGCCTAAAAGGGCTCCTAAAGAGAAAGGGTTAGTAAGTTTAACCTAAAAGATCTAGGATATTAGACTTCTAGACCTAAAACCAGATATAGTAAACATAGGTAATAAATTTATCTTATATAAAGGAAAAACCACTAATATGTTTTTTCAGACCTTAAGCTTTAGATTTAAGCAGTAAAAGAGTACCTATTTAGAGCACTACTAAACCAGAAGGAGGTGTTACTTTATAATATCTAGTAACTATTCCGTGGAAAAGCAATAACCTAGTACTAATAATACTTAAATAAATCTAAAAAGAAATAGATTTTCACTAGTATTAACAGTATTATTAAGGTAGTATAAGAAGAATTCTATATAAGAATAGAAGATATAGTAATAAAGCTTAAGCAGGCTAAATACACCTAAGAAGATATTATAAATAGTGTCTTTATTTAGGACTTTATAGCTTAAATCTTTTAGTACGCTAAAGCAAATAAAGAGATAACAGATCTATAGCTTCTAGTATGCTTTAAAATAAAATTATATCTTAAGCTAAAGAAGCTATGCCTAAATCTAACTAAGGGCATAAAGCATAATAAATACCTTACTATAGTAAACAGAAAACGCCGCGATTTATATTAAGAAATTAAGGAGTAATAGAAGTTCTATTACTAGGAAAAGACTAAAGGAATAGTAAAAGCCTATCTCTATAATAATAAATCCTTAGACTTAAATAAATTTAAGGGTAAAAGAGTAAAGGCCTACTAAAATTACTATTATAAGGACTATAACTAAAGAAGAGGAAACTGTTTTTAATAAGTTAACTTTTAATAATAATATCCCTACTATATATACATTAGAAAAAGATTAAGCAGCCTAAGGGATTATAACTAGGGAGAATAGAGAAGGCTACTAGTTCTATATTAAAAATAGGTTTGTTAGAATGAACTATAATAGGACTAGAATTAACCTTAAAGGTCCTAGTAGTATAATAATAATAGACTATGCTAACTAGAAGTTAGAAAAGAGGACCCTATAAAGAAGGAAGTAAACCCTTAAACTAAGGAAGGTAAGGCCTATAGCTAAAAAGATAAACTTAGGGAGATAATAAAGGAAAAGAGAGATCCTTAGAGAAAGAAGATTAAGGAGGGAATTAATTTAAAGAATAATAAAACCCTTACTAAGGGGATTAATTCTACTTAAGATAATTTAGGTAATAAGAGCATCTAAACTAAGAACCTTATAAAGTTATAGTTTTAAATAACAATCCTAATACTAGAGAGTAGGAGTAGTATTTAGCAGACTTTAAATATTATTTAGCTAGAGAAGGAAGTTTATTAAAGGATAATAAATATAATAAGTCTAACTTTATAGATATATACTTTACTATAGAAGGTAGTAAAGCATATCTAACGTTTAACTATAACTCTAATAAAGGAAAGGTTAAATCTAATTTTATTAGCGCTTTTTATATAGCAAAGGATGGAGACTTAAACTAGGAAAATCCTACCTCTTTAACTATAAAAACTAGCAAAATAAAGGCTCTTAATAAAAGAAGGCAGGAAGAGCTTAAGAAAGAGAAGGAAATTATTAAAGCTTTTATAACTAGAGTTAATATTATATAAGACACTATAACTTAGAGTTTAAATAAGCTAATTTTAATAGGAGGTTTATAAGAAGACTAGGTAATTAAGGCAGTATCCAGACTATAGGAGATTAACATTAAGGGAAAAAAGCAAATAAATACCTTCCTTAAAATGCCGATTTAATTCTATAACAAGGGACCTAACTATATAATTTGTGTAGACACCAGAATATTATTAATTTTAGCTAATAAATAGTAGCTCTAGTAATATAAAATAAATGTAAAGTAGGAGAAGTAAGACCTAAAACTAGTAACAGGAGTAGCTTTGGCCTTTATTATTATAGAAAGGGCTACTTTTAACTTTTATATTCTAGGAATTATAAGAGGAAAAAACATCTAAGGTTACTTTATAGTAACCGTAAATGTTATGCTAAATTTAGAACTAAAATTATTAATTAAAACAAGTTTCCTTTATAGCTTTAAAGTAAAAATTAATTTTATTAATCTAAGGTTAGTTTTTAGGTTAGTATATAATATAATAGTACTAGGATAGATGTTTTAAGACGCTTACTATATGCTAGCTTAACAGGTAATAGTAGCACATAATGTTATAATTCTACTAAATTTAATGTATTAGGTATTAATAACTTAAAAGAATCTTCCTAGCAGAGAGGAAACTAGTGTTTACTATTGTTACAGGATAATCCGCGATGTCGGATCCCCACCTATATAGGACGGATTTGTCACGCAGCTAGTAAGATAAGGAACAACAACTTACACAGAATGCACTTAACTATATAACTTAATAGTAGTATATATAAGTGTGTTTAATAACCCCCTTTATAATAACGTTAATAACAGCTTTACGGTTGCTTCCAACCGACTACATGACAATACCACCACGTAACAACTATATTATATCTTCTAATTCTATCTTCCTAAATAACATTCTTAACTAGGGAAATAAAAAAAAAATGCTAGCAGTAAACAACTCTAATAGGGCTGTATAGATTAAACAGAATAGTAAAGTAGGTTAACTTAAGGCAGCTATAAGCCTTAATTTAAATTTCGCTATTCCAGACGTCCACTAATACATAGTATTTTTTAGTAAAGACATTAAGACAGAAAAGACAGAAAAGAGTCCGGAAAAATATAATAACAACCTAAATCCTAAAGTTATTAATAGAGGTATTCTATTATATAAAGTATCTTGCCTAGAGGATATACCTTTTGTTAAAAATAAGTTTAAAGTGTAAATTACTAATGTTAATTCAGAAGCAGCTACTAAGTTACAGGATTTAACTAATAAGTATAACATTTACTATAATAAAGAAGTAGTACTAATGCTAAAAAAAAACAAAATAAGAGTTAACTTTATTAACAGCTAGTAGAACCAAGTTAAGCTAGTAAGGAAGTACCCTCTTAAATGTAAAAACTAGGAGAAATTTACTAAAGTTTATAATGCCATATATCTAGCAGGCAGGATATTTTAGTTAATAAAGCTAGCACCTATAGCCTGCCCTAGCTTTATTATTTAGAAAGATATAAAGAAGATAAAGAAAGAATAAGTTATTATAAATGCAAGACCTCTTAATAATATTACCATACTAAATGTGTATTTATTACCAGACTAAGGCAATATTATACAGAATACCTATAGTAAAGAGTAGAAATCGATTTTTTAATGCAACGGGTTTTTTCTACTAGCTTTTAATACAAGAGAACACTAGAATCATATAGTAGTAATCTTAGAAAGAGGGCTAGAAGCATTACAAGTCATGTTAATAGAGTATAAGAATTCGCCGGCTTTTGTATAATGATTTATGGATTGTATTTTCTAACCATATTAAAGTTTTATTTATATTTATATTAATAATATTATTATCTTTTCTAA
Source organism: Aciculosporium take MAFF-241224 (assembly GCA_000222935.2). Lineage (NCBI taxonomy): Eukaryota > Fungi > Ascomycota > Sordariomycetes > Hypocreales > Clavicipitaceae > Aciculosporium > Aciculosporium take. The sequence continues at coordinate 2,548 of AFQZ01000786.1, read as the reverse complement.
TACTCTTAAGGATTATTTTAAACATCTTAAGATAGTCTTAAAAGTCCTAAAGGAAAATAAGGTGTATATTATAGTAACTAAGTCTTTTATTAAATATTACTTAATCTAACTTCTTAGCTTTATAGTTAACACTAATAGAATTATTAATACAAATAATAGAATTAAGTCATTCTAATAAATAGAGATTCCTTATAACCTGTTAACCTTAGAAACCTTTATTAGTATAGCAGGATTCCTAAGAGCAGAAATCTCTTAGTTTAACTTATAAATCCAACTACTATAGACCTAAAAGACAGCACTTATATATAAACTTTATAAACATAACAAGTTACTAGTAAAAGCTTTAAAGCAGGTATATAAGAGAAAGGCATAAGAAAAATCCTTTATTCCTACAAAAGACAAGAAAGCAGCCTTTAAAGCACTAAAAACCATACTTTATAAGAAAATACTACTATAGCACTATAATTTAAAGTAACTATTATTCTTTAACATTAATGCTTATAAGAAAGGTTTTAGTCTGTATGCTTTCCAACTATATAAGGAATAGAATAAAAAAAGCATACTTAGTAAGGATATTATAACTATAAAACTTTGCCTAATCCTTTTCCTTTCTTATTTAATATCTACAGCTAAGAAGTAGTATGGATTAACTAAGGCAGAGGTAGCTATAATTGCTTAGGCAATATAGAAACTATAAAAAATAGCTTAATTTAACTATCATCCAGTTAATATCCTAACTAACCATATATCTACTAAAGGAATCATTAAACACACCTTTTTAGCTATAATAGACCTTAACAAGGCTAACCTAAAATTAGCTAAGGTAGCAAATTATTTATTATAGTTTAAATTATAAGTGACCTATATATTAGGAGTCCTTAATATCATACCTAGTGCCTTATTACAACTTCTAGTAAAGGTTAGCTACTAAGAGGCTGTAAACCATAGCATATATAATAAATTAAACGCCTGTATATACTTCTGTTAAAACTATTAGGCAGTGGCCATAATAAATAACTTATTAAAAAAGGAGATATTAGCAGGGTATAAATTTAACCTATAATATTATTAAATAATTAAGAGTATTAAGGATTTCCGGCAAAAGCAGCTAAAGTAAGGATAGAACTAACTACAAATTCCACTCTATAGCTAGGACCTTATAAACAAGAGCCTACTTTATTACAAGAATAGAAAAGGGCTTAAACGACTATACATTCCGAGTAGCTATATTAAAACCATGCTAAGAACCATACATAATAACCATTACCACTTTAGAATTAGTAGAATAATAAAAGGCCTATATAGCGTTTATTTTCTAAAGATATCTAAGCAAATCCAGGAGTATGCGGCATATTATACAACTTATTAAAAGAACTCTATCTTAAGGGATAGAGCAATTAAAGAAATAAGACCTTTATAGTTAAAATTAATGCCTTTTTACATAATTTCTCTAGACTTTATCACTAATATGCCAGAGTTGGACTTAGTAAATACTATATAAGCTATAAAAGGATACTTAAAGTATAATTCCCTTTGCTTAGTAAACTATTTATTTAGTAAGAAAACCCTCTTAATCCTAGGGAATATAATGTATTTAGCATTTATATAGGTAAAACTACTTCTTTAAGCCCTATATATTATAGACTAAGGACTACTAAGGTAAATAGTTAGTAATAGGAACTCTAAATTCATTTCTAAGGTTTAGTAAGTAATATTTACTAAGCTAGGAGTTAAATTTTTAATAGTAACTGCCTACTACCTGCAGATAAATAAAGCAGTAAAACAGAAGAATTAGACAGTAATAATAGCTATTTACTATTATACTATAACGAATCTAATAGTACTATAGGTATTAATCCTTATAGCTTTACAGTATTATCTTAATAATACAATAGCCATAGTGATTAATTAATTGCCTAACAAGTTGTTATATAGGCTTAAACCACTAGACCTTATTAACCTTCTTCTAGAGTAAGTAATTTCTAATATATAGCCAGAGAAAGAGGACTTAAAGGCACTTTATAAGCTTTATTAGAAAGAGGCTTAACTTATAATAACCACTGCTACTACCCTATCTAAAATTAGATACAACTCCTAATATAACCTAGTGGATATTAATATTAAAGATATAGTATACTTATAACTATATAAAGGATACTAGCTTTTAAAAAAGCTAAAAAAAAAATAGTTACTATAAAAAGCAGGATTATATAAGGTTCTTAAAAAGGTAAACCCTTTATTATATTAACTTAAATTTCTATTAAACTTAAGAGTATATCTAGTAGTATTAATTATATATATATAAAAACCATACTAAGGCAGAGATCCCTTTAGCAGAGAGAAAACACCCCTTTTACTAATTAATCTAAAAGGAAGCGGCAAAGCTAATTACTAGGAAATTAAGTAAATTATCTTATATAAAGTAAAAATCTACTATACTAAGGGATAAAGCCCTAAGGTAGCTTACTTTATAAAATAAAAAGGATATACTACTAAAGATAACTAGTAAATTAATAAAAGCAAGATAAAGGTAAATACATTAAAGTTG
>AFQZ01000787.1:0-24588 GCA_000222935.2 Aciculosporium take MAFF-241224 | reverse complement strand
CCAAGGCACGTAAGTAGGTGGCTCGGACGGATGCCACGGACGGGCGGTGGTGACGGGCGGCGTTGCAGCACTAGGATGGATGAGATGGACGGATCATGGACGGGATGGACGGGATGGACGGGATCATGGACGGGATGGATAGATGGGTACGTGGTTTCATCCAAAGACGTCAAGGAGACTGACTAATCAGCACCTAAATCACCGCCACCGCACAGCGCCGTGCCTAGGTAGGTAAGTAGGTACTTAAGCATGCGCAGGTATGTAGCCTGTCCATATACCCAAGCACCTAGGTAAGTACCTACCTACCAAGTACCCGGTACACACTGACAAGAGACAAGAGGGCCCACATGGAGCGGGGCGTGAGGATGGCTCGTCAATGTTCCGTGCTCAAGCCAAGCCAAGCCAAGACCAGGCCAGGCCCACCCCAGCCCCAGAGTGACAAGAATGATGTACGCTATTCCGGTGCATTTGATGCCTCCCACGTGCCATGTTATGCGGTACCGAGGTACCGAGGTACCTCTGCGCGCCATGCGTTCTCGCGGCAACAGCCCGAGACTCGGCAGCCATGAGCTATGACGAGACAGGCTACAAGTAGGACGGATTTTCCACCATTCTCTTGCGAGAGCTTGTGATGGTCTTGGAGTCCCACCCGGAGCAGGCCCTGCGCGCGCTCCCATGTCTGCTGTGGTTGCCGTCGCGACACACACAAGTACCTTGTTAGGTACATACGGTGGGTGGCGTGCATCAGGTACATGCATGCCGTCACGACACACACACATACTTCCTTACCTAAGTAGGTACCTATACATAAGTACTTGCTCAGTACAGTGGGGGTGGTGTGTCTCAGGTACATGCACGCGCCACCATGCACGCACGCGCCACCATGCACACATGTGCCAAGCACCTCCCCTTCCCGTCGGCACCACAAACCGAGCATGCCTGCGCCATACGATGAGACGACGACACGCTGCAGATGCAGATGCAGATACACGCAGATGCAGATACATGCAGATGCAGATACACGCAGATGTAGATGCACATAAATGCAGATACACGCAGACGCAGATACACATAAATGCAGATACACATAAATGCAGATACACGCAGATGCAACATGGACGCAGCCAAGAGGCAACCAAACCCCCCCAGGCGCGGCTACCCGACGACCCGTCCCCAACCAGATCAGTCCCGGCCTCGGCGCCAACCCGAACCCGAACCCGCTCACGGCCACACCGCCCACCACGGTACCGATGCCGGGTATCCTCCATGTCCACGTCAGGGCTCCGGCCAAATTGCTGCAATTCCAATGCATCCACTTGCTCATTTCCACCCTACCGCCCTACCCCCCCCCTATCCGTCTCATCATCTCCGCCGGGGTCCATCTTTTCGTTTTTTTTTTTTTTCTTTCCTTTCTCCTTCTCCTTCTTCTTCTTCTGCGTGTTACGTGCTTCCCAGAACACCACGTCCACATCCCTTCGCATCCCCATCATCCATCACCATCAACCAATCATCCATCACCACCAACCAATCATCCCATCACCACCAACCAATCATCCCATCACCACCAACCAATCACCCGCCACCATCACCACCAACCAATCACCCGCCACCACCACCACCACCACCACCAACACCACCAACACCACCAACACCACCCCCCCCGTCCCCCTTCAAAACGCCCCTTCATCCTCTCATCTCCCCCTCTCATCCCCCTTTCCTCCCCCCCCCCCCATCACCAAATTCCACTCCCTCACAACCTCACAGATCCCCTCCACCGTCGAACAGTACCCCCCATACCCCAACCCCCCCTCCTCCGGCGACCGCCTCGCCAACCCATCCCTCACAACCAACGAAACCGACGACGCCGCCGTCCCCGGCTGAAACAAAACCAGCGGATCCCCCGGCTCCCGCATCCACCCCCCCAGCAGCAACCATCGTCCCCATCTTTCCCATCCTCCTTCTTCCCAAGACGACAACAACAACGACGCGCGCGCCGCCACCACACAATACCCCTCCACCACATACGCCCCCAGCAGCATCCCCACCGGCGGCAGGTGGTCCACCCTCAAACCCGTGCAGCTCGTCGCCCCCAAGAGCGTATACAAGTCCCCGAACCGCAGCGCCGGCCCCCCATCCGTCACCAGGAACGGCCTCCCCGTGATCTTGTCCGCGTGCGCACCCAGCATCTCCTTCTCGAGAAGCAGATGCGCCAGCGACACGTTCCGCACATGCACCCAGCTCTGGACCCACGGGGCCGAAAACGTAGGCAGCCGCCCCGCGCGCAGCATCCGCCCGATGATGGCATCCTCCACGTGCCCGTAGATGCCGTTCCCGGGCCGCACACAGCCCGTCCGGAATTTGCATCCGTCGTTGGCCCCGCACACGAGCCTCTCCGCCTCGGCCTTGCTCCGCGCGTAGTTGGACGGAAAGTCGCTCGGCGGCCGTAGCGGCCCCGCAAAGTCGCTCCCGTCGAGCACCTGCACCAGGTTCTCCGGCTCGCTCGTCGAGAAGAAGCCCCCCGACCACCACCTCACCCGGCGGGTCCCCGCCTGTGAGCTCGACGTGAAGATGAAGACGTCTGCGCCGGCGCGCCGCGCGCACGCCAGCGAGTTGGCCGTGCCCACGACGTTGACCCCGGCGCTCCGATGGTAGAGCACCTCGTGCCGCTCGTAGGGCCGGATCACGGCCGCCGTGTGGAACACCGTCAGGGGGAGGTGTGCCGTGCTCGCCGGCCACGGCGCCTGGAAGGCCTCGGCCGTGGATGCCTCGGACGTGATGTCGCCGTGGACAAGGGCCACGTGGGCAGCCCGGCCCGAGGGACCTAATTCTTTGTGGAGTGGGCGTCGTCGGATGTCAATGAGCCGGATCGCTTCCGCGGGGGTGCCCCCGTCGAATAGATCTAGCGCGATCTGACATCCCACGAGACCTGTAGCTCCTTCTGTCGTCAGCCAAGCATGTTGTGAAGAAGGAAAGGATGACTAGATGGAGGGGACGAGGTGTGTGTGTGTGTGTGTGTGTGTGTGTGTGTGTAAGAGAACAACAACATGTGTGTGTGTGTGTGTGTGTAAGAGAACAACAACATGTGTGTGTGTGTGTGTGTGTAAGAGAACAACAACACCAACAACACCAACAACACCAACAACACCAACAACACCAACAACACCAACAACAACACCAATCATCAGTCAAGACTAACCACCCCCCCCAACAACAACATATCTCCTCTCCAACCGCGCCGGGTGACGGCTCCAAAGGTCAAGCCCCCCCGCCACAACCTTGGCATAGGCCGCCCGCGCCGCCTCCTCGCTCAGAGGCTCTGCGGCATACTTGAGCGCCTCTGGCGGCGTCCGCAGCATGATCCGATTCAGTCGCACGCAAAAGAGGACCGCCGCCGTTGCCGCCCCAACGGCGAGCAGAAACAGAGCCGTGACCATTATGTGGACGTTGGACGTTGGACGTTGTCGTTGGCGTCGTCGTTGGCGTCGTCGTCGTCGTCGGCGTCGTCGTCGTCGTTGGCGTCGTTGTCGTCGTCGTCGTCGTCGTCGGCGTTGGTGTTGACGCCAACGGCAGTCGTTGCACACTGGGGTCCACGTATTTCACACATTCCACATACCACGCAACCTGGGGTCACCCGGGGCCACCAATTACGTACTGGTGTGGCGTCGCCGCCGCCGCCTTTTTAGTATTTACAGGACATGCCGGTTCAACTCTTCCGTCTACAGGGAAAGCCGCGACGTCTTACTCATCCCGCCAATCTCTGTGCCGAGCGCTCCACGTTCTGCCTCCACCAGATCTGCCAATAAAGGCACCACCCCCAAGCCGCGATTTTACCAAGTCGCCATGCAACCACATCACGAGAATATCGATACCCCGGGTCTTACCCCGCTGACCTCCCAAGGAGCGCCTGTCGTTAATGACATAATGGTCTATATAGCTTTAGTCATTCCCTTCCAGACTCACTGGTGTTCCTTTTCTCCTTTCTAGATTTTGATTTGATTTAAAAAATTTTTTTTTGCCTCTTTGCGCCATAATCAATCCGATCATGCTGATGATCGTGAAGCCAAGACCTCTTCACCCACCCCTCCACACAAATAGTAGCCTTGTTTGAATCAATAAATTTCTCGAGTGCCTTATTCGGCGAAGCCCTCGTCATCGCCTCTGCGATATTATCATGGCCGTTGATCCATCTAAAGATGTGGCGACTTTTTACCGCCAAAGTAGGGTTACTTACCCACACGGCCTTACTATACTGCACCTTGAAATGTAGGGGCTGATTAATTCCTCCTTACAACGCCTCACCTTCTTCCCATTGCGCCCACCATTAGGATAGCCCTTCAATATCATCATGGGCCAACCGAGATTGACCTCAAGCCCCTCTTCCCATACTAAAAAAGCCATTGTCTCCCTCGGTGCCACAACAAAGCACATACTCCTTCATTTGAGGCTCCTCCTTGTCTGCAAATGTCCGAGACTTCGCAGCTATCAAATGATTGATGAAGGGCCATGATATCACGCTCACCAGAAGATTACCTGTGATGCTCCCGCCGCCGTCGAGTCATTAAAGCTCAGCTTGCCGCCGGACCCGTTATCATTCGAGGCACCCACTTCGTCCAGCTGCGCGACCATCTCGAGGGCTGGTCCAAAGAGGCCATCCCAGATGTCCTCTTGCTCGCCTGCATCCCAGGACAGCCTACCACCCAGCGACATATGGACGTTTTCTTTGAGTAGCGTCTCCAATTTCGATGAGGATATATACGCTTCAAACCATGCGTCTGGATTGGGAGTTTTTGGGCTGGGCTTCTCGGCAATTGTCCATCTGCGACGTTTGTCTCTTTCTGCACTTGGACGTAGTCTCTGGAATTTAGCGACAGAGAGAATGCTGTCAGGTTTTTCGGCTGACTTGTATCGGGTGACGTGCCGGATCCGAACCGCTGTAATATTCCCAACGTCTTTATTTGCTACAAGCTCGAAAAACGGCTTTCCATTTGCCTCGGTGCTGTAACAATTAGCTTCCGATACAAAGATGAGAAAAAATTGAAACGTGATCACAAACCCAATGTGAAGCGACTTCGAGATCTTCTCAGCGGTATCCTTATGACATGGAGACAGGTTGAGGTTACTGGAGTGGCTGACGGCCAAGTTCAAATCCCACGCCTGATGCACGCAATGTACAAAAGTACAGCCCAATTCGGACGTTGGTCCATGGCAGCTGAATCCAAATGTTTCAGCGTCCATGTCAATGATGAGTCGCTTCTCACCAACTGTGCATTCAATCTGATACGTGATGTCTTCTCCAAGAGGCGCCCAAGGAGATGTCGGGTAATTAATGAGCACATCCGCATCGGACCCCATTCTGGACAAGGTTGTTGAGAAGCCGATTCTTTCCCGGTCAACAGCTTCGAGTTCCCTCAAAAGGTCCTTCATTTCCCGACGCGGACCATTCTCAAAGTCCACATCCGCACTGCTGAGGTCTTTGAGGTAAAATCGGCCAAATTGAAGTCGAACCGTGATGAAGCCTGGGCAGCGCAGCAAGATGGGCCAAATCATTTGCAAGTGCTTCTCCAGTAGTTTTACGATGTGCGGCCGGCTTCGATGGTTCGTCTTCTATGTATAATCGATTAGAATTTCTCAACGGAACAAAAGATGGCCATGTAGGAACTGCTTGCCTTTGCGAGCTTTGGCTCCGATGACCTCGGCCCTGACAGAGATGAAACCTGTTTCGGCAGTGGATCATCATCTAACAGAGACGCCGCGATTGGTTGATGGTGTTGCCATGATTGAGGTTGTCCGCCGCGATTGGATATCTCATGCATGTCATCAAATGCTATAAGATCATCCCCAACGTCCCCAACGTTGAGCTCTTCCAACTGGGACTCGGTGTTGTGATCTTGTCGAGGTGAAGGACGGCTAGCCGTATTGTATTTTGGAAAATCGATATTGTAAGAAGATAAGTCAGATGAGCCCACTGTTTCTCCAGACTTCGAATCGATTCTTTGGGCTCTCTTTGGGACATATTTGCGCCGCAGAAATGAAGAGGTAAGCCACATGATGGATTTTGCATCTTTATTCGTATCCTGTGCCTTGCGCCTGCCTTGTGGTCCATCCGCAACCCACCGTCCCTGACTGTTCTCGATAATCGCCCGCATGCAAACCGCATATCTAAGCCGTGGATTATCTGTCGGGTCTTGTGGGTACGTGCGGCTGTCGAGGCTCATATGAGACAAATATTTAAAGCTAAACAGCTCTTGAGAATCCTTTGCGTAAATGACGTGCTGTGCCGCAGCCGCAGCCTGTCTCTGGAATAATACATTAGTCAAGGTCTTGCTCCAGGGGGGGGGGGGCAGATGGCTTACTGCGAGATCAAAGAGGCTGTCCAAAATTTCATGAGCGCGGTGTGCAGTTTGCAGACTGCTATCGGTGCCGATGTACAGCTTAGTCTTCCTGAGATCATGAGAAACCTCGCAACTTAACAGACGACCAAGAGATTCGAGACCAGCAGTTTGATCTTCCAGACAGCCAAGACATGATTGCATGTGCAACAAAGCATCAAGATCCCAATCCAGTGTGCTTGAATCAGACGGCCAGATTGTTTTGAACTCAAGTATTTTCATGTGCTCAGGGAATTGCCATTCAACAAAATTGTCTTGATACTCTCGTGATTCAAAGATTGCAGACCAAGGAATCGCTGCAGTGGTTGTCTGGACGTCAACAAGAGAACCGTGGTGCTCTACTGGCTGTTCCAATGGACGAGTGGCCTGTTCAGTTATTTCGGCCAAGAGAGACGCGATTTCCTCTGTAATTTCAGACCTGAAAACGCCGAGGGCGATGATCTTGAACCATGGACCGTCTGGTTCATACAAAATCTCGGCAATCTTTTCCTGCTCGTTACAGCTTAGAACGGGAAAAATCACCTTGGGCACGGGCCGACGGATTACTTACTCTGATGTCCGACTTGTCCTTCCTCTCCATGAAGTCAGCCACCCCCGGTGCAAGAAGCGGCGGATTGCATGCCACGTAGAATTCACAGTACGCCATGATGAATAGGATGTACCTGTCAATCTATGTCACGGTGTCGGAGAAGATGCAGACAGGAGGCAACGTTGCTACGATTGACAGGCGTCTACAGAAGCACAAAAGCAAACGGAGAAGAGAACAGAGGGGGACGGGGGGAAGGGGTTTTGGCGCAAGTAAAGAGTGGACGAAGGCTGACAAGACGTGATAGGGAACAACAAGTAAAGAGTGAACGGAAGCTGACGAGACGCGACAGGGAACAAAAAGATCACAAAACGCAACAAATCAACCCAGAGAAGTAACAGGGCATTCCGCGTGCCGATTGAGCTGGGTCATCAAACACAATCAGTAAAAGAAAAAGAACAAGTTTATTGCTACCATTGGTCGCCACCTACAAATCGCAAACGAAATTCGTCATCAACGAAAAGTGCAAAACGAAAACGCGTCCCGGACTAGAAACCCGTTCATCAGCCTTTCAGTTCTGGTCTTTCCTGCAGCGGGTATGAAATATTCGACATGTCAGTATACCCCTTCACAACGACCCGGATGGCTCAGCTCATCTGTCTGGCTACTTACCTGCTGAAGAAGAAAGGATCTCGACAATTGCCCCCGTGCCCCGAGTCGTCGTCGACGAACCGCTGTCCATGGAGGGAGAAAACAAAGAAACACGAACAAAGGTGGAACGAGGTTTTGTGCGCGTGTCTGTCTACCTGTTCGTGCCCGCCACGGTCCGTGGGCAGTTGGCAACTTGCTGGCGCAGGTGCGAAGCAGGTGTCTGCGGTGTAAACACTGATGAACGGTTCCGCCAGCAAACACGATGACGTCACTGACCAGCCTGGGCACCAACAGCGGTTCTCACGGCAGGCGTGATACACCGGCATCACGAACTAACCCATTTGGATCCGACATAATCTCTGTTCCTCCGTCCTGAATCCTCAACTGCCCTGTCTAGATGTCAAGACTAATTTTAAAGTACCCAGCAGAGTACAATGGCAGATCGAAAACCGAGTCAACCATGTGAGATGTCAAAGAAGGAAAGAAAGAGACCTAGTATCATCATCTATATCGAGGATGATCGACTGTCCCCAAAGCGGAAAAGAGAAGTATTCGGTTGGAAAGCAGAGAAAAGACACAAAATCACACCCAAGCGCCTCATTATTTTCAATCACCCTCTGCCTATTCCCGCAGGGGACATAGTATCCTGATCCGTCATGTCGGATATATATGTACCCATCTACGCCGTTTAGAAAAAAAAAAAAAAAGAGAGAGAGAAAAGAGCAGACCCCAACTGGACCAGAAAGAAAAGAAACGACAAGGTGCAGTTGCTGTTGCACAAACGAGGCTTGTGCAAACGATGAGTCCCACTATTCGTCGTTGGTGGCGTGCAAGAAGCCGGCGGGTGTCGGCATCGTGCAAGATGCATATTTGACGAATCAAGCTTGTAGGCAAAGTATTGCAAGGGCGAGGAAGTCTTTGAGTAGAGCTGCTCACTCAGCCCCCTTGACATTCTGCTTCACATTGAGTGCCCATTTGAGCTTGTGCAGAGCTTCTCTGGCCTCATCCAGTTGCTTCTCCTGCTCTTCTTGTCTCTGCTTGGCGCTCGTCTTGATATCTCTGAGCCCGTCCTCCTGTGCCTGCTTGTATTCCTCGAACAGACGTGCAATCTCCTCCTTTTCACGCCGCAGCTCCTTGATGTTGTTGTCTTGCTGCTCACACAACTCCCTCAGGGTGGTAATCTTGTCGTCGTCAGACTTGCGCTCACTGACAATGACGTCAATCTCCCCCCTCAGCTTGGAAACGGTCCGCTTGACGTCCTCGCCCTGATCCCGCCAGTGAGTGGAGATGGCGTTGTAGCGGCCCTCCATCAGCTGCGCATAGCCCGTTGCCTCTTCCACCCGGACCGTGCTCTCACTCCTGACGCTGTCCAGCTCGTCCTTCCAGCTCCTCTCGCTCGCCTGAGCGGCCTGGGTTTTGCGCTTCTCCAGCTCTATGGCTGCCGTCAGGGACTCGACTTGACGCTCCTTTCGGGCAAGGAGCGTCTTTGTGACGTTGGATTCCAGCAACCGACTTTCATACTCGCTCATCATCCGTTCCATCTTGTCTTGGACCAACTTGGCGGCCTGCTTTGCCTCGTCGGCCCGCAGTCTTTCGATCCGGATGTCTCTTTTCAGGGCATCGTTGTCGCTGACGAGCTTGTTAATGACACGGCCCGTCTTCCCCAGGCCGGCCTTTCCGACAGTGGAGTCCCAAAGGCCACTGTCTGCATCTTCCGAAATGGTTGACGAGTCGTGTGAGAATGGAGGCTCTATGGTCCGCACGGCGTTGCCGCTCCATCTGTTCGGCGTGGTGGCTTCGGTGCCTGACTCTTGTTTTAACCTGGTGGTGGAGTGTGTTTTTTCTTGTTGTCCTCGTTGCTGCTGCTGCTGCTGCTGCTGCTGTTGGCAAAGGGGCGGCTGGCTTCCTGTGGCGGAAGCGCTACTGGCGGTAGAATTCACGCTGCTGTTCAGGAAACTGCGCTTGCCGTCCGGGCTGGACTCGAGGGCCTCGAAACTGGATACGCTTCGAATCGTGGACGTCCTAGCAAGAGCGTATTTGGCGAGATTGTGTGTAGGTGTAGGACGAGAAGCCGCCATGGTCTTCATAGTGCCTGTCGAGGCCGACGTCAGCGTCTTTGCCGGCGAGGCATCGAGCACGGCTCGGTTGGGCGATGCGTCTGCAGCAGCTGAGCAGGAAACGAATTAGCACGACAAAGGGGTCCGGTTCTTCTTGTTCCATTTGTACAGACCACCACCGGCCACCCCGAAGAGCTCGAGGCGCCGAGGAGCTGCGAGGGCGACATGGACCCGTTGACAGCTCCTGGACGAGAGTCAGTGCACTTGGACGCGGCCACAGGCAGGGACGGGCAAGGAAAAGGAGACGCGTCTGGGATTGATTGACTGCACAGATGCATGATGGGAGGGAGGTGTGTAGCCGTACCGTCCTCGGCCAGGTTGCGCTTGGCGAGCGACTCTAGCCAACGTCGCAGAAGTAGGAAAGATAAGAAGAGCGACAGCAAAGCGACGGGGGGGGAAGGCAGACAAGAAAGAATCATGAGAAAACGGGAACAGAAGCGTGCAGTCGTGTATGCGTCGGCTGAAGAAGATCCGAATCCGTCACTACAGAATACGTACAGGGTATGTAGTCAGCTGTCCGGGTCTCTTTCTGCTCTTCTGTCTGCTAGTGGAGTTCATGGACCAAACAAGATGCCGGAACCCATGGATGGATCGCACCACCAATCAGCGCCGCGGCAAGACCCACGGAACGTCGGGTGCACGAGGCGTCGTAATGGCAACTTGGAAAGGGGAAGGGGAAAAAAGAAGAATAAACAGCGCGGTAGCTAACTGCTGCTAGTGCCACCCGGTTGCCGTCACAGGAACTCGGCCGCCAACTGGCCGCGCCAGTAGTGTACCCCGCGGGCGGTAGAATCTGGTCGCGTCCATGGCGTTCCATCTTCGGCCGACTCGGCCCATTCCAAGCGCTAGTGAGGCCGAGGGGCCGTCCAGAGACTAATTTATGTGTGCCAAGGAGGGAGGTTGCCGCCATTGGATTTCTCGCCGCACTGTACCTGCTCTTCCAGCAATCGCAGTAACCAGCACCAAGTACCCCCCAGCCCCTATTTGAACAAACCAACCGTATTAGGTAGTCTTCCCTCTCCCGCTCCGGAATGCAGACCCCTTGACAACAAACCCGACCCTAACCCTGATGACCCTAACCCTAACCCTGACAAACAAACAAACAAACATCCCCAAGCGGCCGACCCTCCCTGGCTCCCACCATCTCATTGGACCAACAATCGGTAGGCCCGCCCCAGCCGCCTCTTCCACGAAACTTGCACCAGACCAGGTAAAGACGACAGCCATACCAATCCTCCCTCCCCTTGCCCTTTACAAAATGCAACAGCATCCTCATCTCTCCAATGACTGTTTACCAGACCACAAATACAGCTCCGAGGAGGTAAAAAGTACAGCTCCGGTTAGCACTGCCCACCACAAGCAAGAAAAGCAAACACACATACATACACACACTCTTGCTTTTAGAAAAAAAAAAAAAAAAAAAAACCAAGAAAGAAAAGGAAGGAGAGGAGAGGGGGAAAAAAAAATAAGAAAAAGAAAAAAAACACGTTTATTTTTTCTATCCCAACCAATCATTGCGCCCCCCTCGCGTAAACGCCCAAAGTATATGCTTGAATTCCTACACAACGTACAAGAATTTGAGAATCTCGCCCGCTATAAACAACCCTTTCAGCGTAGACCCCGCCCTCCGTCACAAACCCGCACTTGACTGCCGAATATATCCTTCTTCCCAGTTCTCGTGTACATCCCCATGTGCTCAGGTCGGAATCGGGCCCTCGTCACCGCACCCATATGCTCAAGTCGCAAACGCAGTTCCCGTCACCGCAGCCATACACTCAACTCGCATCGCCCTCTCCGTCACCGCACCCATATGCTCAAGTCGCAATCGCCGTCCCCGTTGCCGTTGCTGCCAACCCGTTAGCCCCCCCATCAGCCTTCGCCTCGGCAGCCTCAACAAACCCCGGCCTATACTTGGCCAGGTACTTGGATGCCATGGGCCGCGCGTCGTCAACTGCACACAAGAGGGGTTAGTTTCATACAGGGACAACCAAAAAGGTGAGTAAAGGCCAAGGCCAAGGCCAAAGCTAACCCAAAAAAAAAAAAAAAAAAGGAACAGAAGGACAGAAGGACAGAAGGACAGAAGGACAGAAGGACAGAAGGACAGAAGGACAGAAGGACAGAAAGACAGAAAAAAAGAAAGACAGAAAGACAGAAAAAAAGAAGGGAAGAAAAAAAAAAGGCTGCTTGGGTCTCTTACATTCCGTCCAAATATCCTGCACCGTATCCAGCGCAATCTCCTTCACAGGCGGCCGCATCATAGCCAAATACAACAAACTCGTCAACGCCAACTGCGTCACACTCGGATCCCGACACATATCCTTCACCCTCGCGAGCACCCCCCGGTTCAACTCCGGAATCTCACTCAGGAACCTCGTCAGCACCTTGTCCTGAGGATGCAAGTAAGGCATAAAGCCGTCAATGAGCCGCAAGACCGTCTTCTCGTAATAAAGCTGGTAGTCACCGCCCATGCGGCACTGCACCCTGTCATTGTACCACTCTTCGCAGAGCCACGAAACCGCCACATCAGTGTGTTTGCGGAAATCCTCCATGACGTAATTATAGAGGACATCTCTGATCTCGTTGCTGAGCGAACGCGGCCGAGACGACTCATCCTCCTCCTCTTCTTCGCCCTTGATCGCCCTCTCCTCAAGTCCACTAGTCGACCGGGCGGCCATTCGCGTCAGGATCGTCATCCACGCGTCTCTAGTTCCGGAGCTGGCCGCCAGGCGCACGAATCCGGTCTTGTCCTTCTTGACCACCGCCGCCGGTTCGTCCAGCGACTTCATCGTCCCGACGACCTTGGCGACGGTGCCGCTGCCCGCAGCCAAGGCCGTTTGCGGCGTGAGCTGCGCCGGCTGTGACAGGCTGAACGAGGTCAGCGCCAGGGTGGCATCCAAGGCTGGGAGTTCGCGGACGGCGACCGAGGACGACCCGTCTAGCTTGTTGAGAAGCTGTTCGCTGTCTTCGGCCTCGTAAAAGTCTGGTTCGTAATCGTCGTCGTCGTCGTCTACGCCCAGTGGTGCCGTGTTGGGATCCAGCTCCGGCGCGGGGGCATCGGCCACGGCCGCCAGTCGCCCGCGCACGCCATCGACTGCCTTGGCGAGTAATTGGCCGTCTATGCGTGCCAGGGCAGTCACCGCAATCTTGGATACCATGGCCACCGGCAGATGAGAGAGGTCAAAGGACTTCAGACCGGGGTGCGCAACAAGTGTGAATACATCGGCTAGACTGTGAGGCCCTGGCCTGAGCGGAGGAATCTGAGGCACGTAGGTCTCGACAAGTTTTTGACGTTTCGCGTCATACCCATTATGCTGCTGTGCTTCCAGGGGTCTTTTCCTCGCCGATTCATCCAAGATCTCAGTTACCGTCCGCATCGTGCGCTCCACATGCTGATGTATCCGTGGCACAATGGGGTTGTGAGGGTCCCGCTTCGCGAGATGCATTAATAACAATCGGGATGTCTTTTCCATGGACTTCATCATGACTCTGCTTCTCGGTGTCAGGGGCGAGTTGGCCAGCTGGAGTGGATTGAAATTGAGCAGCGCGTTCAATATTCGGTTCGGTGTTGCCGGCCGCGTTCGAACCAGTATTGACAGGCAATTCAGTGTGGCATCGACTAGCAGGGCATCTCTGCGCTTCGTTAGCTATGCCCTCGCAATATAGACAACGACGACATGCACACACTCACGTGCTCTCTTGCAGGACGGTGAGCATGCGATCCAAGAGACCTGATGCTTCAGCCTCGAGGTTTCGCGGATCGAGTGACTGGTGGTTGGGTGGCACCTTGTCTAGAGAAACATCTAGGGTTCCAGCTTGCTGCCGCCAAGTTAGATACATCTTCCGACATGTTTGAAATTTTGCCAACACAAACGCAACGCACTCTGTATTCGGCTCCGGAAGACGCCGTTTGAGCCAAGACAACCCGCTGAGCAAACTTGATGCAGCATATCTTTGCCGAAGGGATAGCGTTTTCCCATAATCGCAAAATCGTTTGTTTGATGCTTGATATCTTGTCCCAAGTGACTGTGTCGTATCCATTGTTTATTCTGTCAAACAATACGACGTTAGCCCTCAGCTCAAAACCTGGAGCTACAGCACCTGTAACGAGACGGATTTTCAATCAAGTATAGAAACAACATGGTAAGAAACTCACATCCACCTCATGGCGAGCGGATAGATACTCGCCGCCGTCTGTATTACACTGCGCAGAACCTGCGGATCCTCCCTCTCGTTCAGAAGTGACTCGACCGTCGCAAGAACGTATAGCTGCATCGTCTCCTTCTCCCCATTGGGAAGGGCGGGAGTCGAGAAGGCCTCGGCCAGGAATTCGGCCCCCCATCTTCGCAGCTCGACCGGCGCATTGGGTCCTATGATGGGAAGAAGGCCCCTGACCACGCTTTGGTAGTAATTCACATCGCCAAGGACCAGTTTTCTCGCATCGTTCAGCTGACGAATTTGGTCCGGAACCGTAAGATTGGAGCTCATATTTGCGGCCGGCGGTCCTCAGCGAGACTATTCCTTCCTTCTTTTTTTTTTTTCGTCTCAAGGCGTGTCCTGTCAACCTGCTTGCTGAAGAAGAAAAGCCCCGGGTTGGCAAGACTACCCAGTCCGTGGCTCTCTTCAGGCCACCCCGATATGTGAATTTCT
Organism: Aciculosporium take MAFF-241224; assembly: GCA_000222935.2. Lineage (NCBI taxonomy): Eukaryota > Fungi > Ascomycota > Sordariomycetes > Hypocreales > Clavicipitaceae > Aciculosporium > Aciculosporium take. The sequence continues at coordinate 10,258 of AFQZ01000787.1, read as the reverse complement.
GTGCGACGACGGGCGCAACGTGCTGCTCATATCCCGGAACTTGTATGACGCTGCCTTTCCAGTCACGCAGATGAAGAAGGGTCGGGCGCGTCGAGGGCCTACGGGTGCCAGGTCAGCGTGTCTGGCGCCTGTGTCCCATGGATGCTCTACAAAGTCGAATCGCGCGGGTGCTATGAAGATCGGAAGCTCGATCGCTCGCAGGGAAATCTGATCTCGATGGCGAATCAATCTTGGTCGCGGGTGCAAAGCGAATTGACGTGTCCTCGTCGAGTATGACAATACGAAGTCGCGGATTTGATGGCCCACCTTCCGAGAACCCTGTTCGTCCAAACCCAAAGGGCAGCCCGGCTTGGAATCACCAGCCAGGTAGGTACGTACATGCATACTACGTCAGCACGCGTTTTTAACCGACAATGTTCCGTCATTCAGCATCTCATCCAAGGACCAAGACAGAGATGTGAACACCCCAGCCAACCTTCAGTCATTGACCGAATCTGAACCAAAGAATTTCGAGCGGAAACCGCCGCACTCTTCTTCATCAATTTCATCATTTTCTTTTGTTCCGCAGCGACCCCGACGAGGCCTCGCACGACAAAAAATGGCCAAGTTCGCACATCCCCTCCCCAACGTCCAATTTCGCCTCCATCACCTTTTCAATGCAACCGTTTGGCTGACGCAAGCATCGCCTGAGCAGCTCACAATCAACATACTACGATCGCCGATACCGCCAAGGCCCGGCGCTCATCCGCGCCCGACGACCATATCTATTCAAGAACGCAGCGACTGGCCTTGGCCTCATGGCCATCGTCGGAGGCATCTGTATGCCTACTAATACCGCGCACGTCACAGTCAGAATCATCTTAGCTCTAACAGGCCATGGCAGATTGGTATACACTGAGGGCGGTTGGCCAGGACGATTTCGATGACGTCAAAGTTCCCGACGTCTCGCAAAAGGGTTCCAAGCAAAGAAACTGACGAGTCTAAAGGGCAATATCAGGCTGGCACCTGGATGGACAAGGCAAGCATAACATGAAAACGGCATTGCCACGATCCTTCGTGACCGGTCAAAGGAGAAATTTGTGCGGGCGGCGTCGAGAAGAAGCGCTACAGGCAATCAGTATGTGTGCCATCTTCCGAGGGTATCAAACGAGGAGCCTCTGCGCTACTCAGTCGCTTCCTTGCATGGGAGCGCCAGCCATGCTAGTGACGGCATTTCATCTTTGTACAAATAGCATGACGTGCTGTAGATTTTGTGTGTCATATACATGTAACAAATGAATTTGGGATGCCAGACAGTCCGTTTGCACATCTACTTTTTCTGACGGCCTGATCCTGGGGCTGTCAATGCCTTATGTTACGTATGCTCGTCTAGAAAACAAAACCCGCTACCCATGCATTGTATTCCGTGCGCCTTGGCCTGGTTGCCATTATATAATTAACATGAAAGAAGGCGAAAAAAAAAGAAGGAAAAAAAAAACACCAAATCACCAAATGCCCAATGGCAGCCGACAAGTCCCTTAGGGTATCATCTTTATCCTTATCCGTTGAAAAATAAACAGCAAGTAGAGGTCCAAAGTAAGGCTTTATTTCATGACACAGGCGACCAGCGGCAGCTCACCCGGCCGCGCTTTTCGATCCTTTGCCCATGTTCGAGACACTGGAAACTCGCTTCATTTGATGCACAGCGGGACTAAGATGTAGTCTTGACAGTTGTGGAGACTCAGATGCATGGGCTACCATGCCTGTTGACTTGAAAATGGGCGCCTGGCTATCAAGAGTTGGCTTCGTAGCGGCTGGCAGATGCGAAGCCGCGGGCGCCGTTGTTCCAGCTGCGTTTGGGCGACCAGCATGCGCCACGGCACTCGATGTATGTTGATGCATCTTATGCGAGGAGTGGTGAGGGTTGGCCCAGGGCGTATCTTTGATAAATTGTTCCCCCGCCGGGCCGAGGCGAGCGAAAGCCGGAGTGGCATAGTCGTCCCTGGCCGGCACAATAGTTCTTTGACGAGCACGTCGGACTTTCTTTTGGAGACGAGAAGAGTCAGCTGATGCTTCAGGTATTGAACAGGTACTGATTATATCATGATCCTACCTCAATAGTACTGAAATCAGCTTCGACTTCTGACGGCGATGCTCCCTTCAGATCCGGGCCGGCCGGGAACCCTTGATATTTGGCAAGCCCCGCAAGTGTTGACACTTCAGTGTTGTACGCAATCGCATTTCGCACCCTTCTTCCTTGATCTTTTGGAAACAACAGCCCGAAATCAGGAAGGCTGTGGGCACTCCGTCTTGCGGTCTGCACCTCGTACCATTGTCGATTGAGAGACTCGAGTGCTGCTTCTCGTCTTTCCCGCACTGCCTGGAAGAACTGACTCCAGACTTGGGCTCGTACAGCAATAGCGCGACGCTCATGAGCTTCTAGTCGTAAAGCGCATTCCGCGTTGACTTCTTGAAGCCTTCTTTCTAGTCGGTCGTCTAGACACTGCTTCATGTTTAGGAATTCCGGGTGAGTCGGGACGTCGGCAATTAGCGATAGCTCCTCTTCTTCCAGTCTTTGTAATCTGTCTTTGTACAGCCTAAAAACGAATCAAGTCAGTTGTGCGAGATGCAAAATGCGATAAAAAAAGAAGAAAAGAAAAGAAAAATGCAGAGTTGCCTACCTGTCTCTGAAGATCCCAAACATCTCTTCTATTTGACTCCAGTCTCTAAAGGCGGCGCTTTTTCTCTCCGCTTTGATTTAAATTAGTTCTTGGTCATAATTAAAATACGTCGTATCGGGAGCTGATTGCCCTCCGTACGACAATCCCATCATACCTTCTTCGATGCTTTTGGCCGCAGCATCATGTTCGTCCGCGTCAGCCTCGATTTCGTCGTGAGGCTGCCCGGGCTCTTCGTCGTCGGCAGCATCTATCGTTTCGCCATTGATGTCTTGCCGAGGTGTCTCGGTAGGGGTGCTGTTGCCAGACGCGGCTTGCCTATGAGGTCCATTTCGGGTCAATTTCTTAGAAAGAATTTTCCCATGATCTAACAGTTGGCCATCTGTGACTCCGCCCTCGGTTGCAATTGGTGCATCATTATCTTCACCAGCAGACTGGGCACCGCTTGGCAAGTTCCCTGAAATTGTGTCCTCGTCATTCGTGAGTGTGTCGGCATTCATGCCAGGTTCGGTCGCCCCGACGGGAGTCGACCTCTTCCGCAGGGGCGCCTCCAGTTCTGTTCGATCGGTCATGGGAGAGCGCTTTCTCTTGCGTTCCAGTGAATCCCGCTTGCCCTCACCGTCGATGCTCGTGTCGTTACTAGCAGCAGGCTTTGTTGGGGAGTCGTCTGCGGATGCCACCGAGGCATCCTCGTCAGACGCAGATACATCGTCGCCGTCATGGTGCTCGTCGCCAACCAATCTAGTCGCAGCACGCAGCTTGCTAGGCGTATGCTCGAAGACTCGGCCCTGATTGTACTGATCGACGACGACGTCCCGCTGTCGTTGACTCTTGGGGGTGTCATACAACCGTTCTGTCTCAGCCTCGGTGTCGTTGTCTTCGGAATTGTCGTCGGAGCCAGCTTCAGAAAGGGCACTTTCCGAGTCTGAACGGTCGTGATTGTTACCATCGTCAATGGCCGCTTCGTCACCGCTGACGGAAGAATTGTCAGCGTCGTCGTTTTGATCGTCAATATCCATGTGCTGATGATCGTCCTCGTTGGCTTCGTCCTCCTCAACCTCGCTAAGGGGGCTAGAGACATTGCTATCCTCGACATCTGCTTCACCAGTCCCCAAGGGCGACAAGGTGCCGCGCGCAGGGACGGCGGTCGCCATGGCTACTTGAGCCAAGAAGAGTGTGGTCGATGGCGCCGGCGGCTTGGTATCGGCAGCAAAATGGTCAGAACCAGAACCTCTGCCTCGACGGCAGGCTGGACAGGCCTTTTGGCAAAGGGCGAGATGTTTTGGTCTTTGACGGAGCTGCGGTGGGTGGTGGGTGGCACTCGGAAGCCCAAATGCTGGCGGGAGATGCAGAGTGGGAGGTGGTGGCCGCAAAGTCTGCAGTCGCCCGGGCCGATGCCAAAAGGCATCCAGACGTGGGATTGGAAAAAAAACAGCACGACAAAGAGGACAGTGACGAGCAGAATGAAGCGACTGCAAGGAGGAAGGCGGTGGTGAAGTTGTGTGTGTGTGTGGTGAGTCGTGACGGAGCACCAGAAGGCAGAAGCAGAAGCAGCGAGGGAAGGAGGGACCCGACGGACGACTGCTTCGCGCAGAGTCGGCGTCTCTGACTATCCTGCGCAAAGTTCTGGCGCAGGTGGGCTGACAAGACCTAGGTACTTTGTAGGTACTCCGCAGTAGGAGGTCTGCGCAATATGTACATGTTCTGGTACCTTGGTGACGACCCGCCAGCCAGCTTGCGTGCCTCAATAATTGTCCACCTGAGCATTAATACGGGGTTTCTGAGCGGTGACCTCTGGCAGAAACTTAATGACTGGTGACTGGGCCTGCCAGCCGCGGCCACAAAACCAATGACGCTTCTTCCAGTCGCAAGGCTCTGGCTGCGTGGTGGCTCCATCTGCGGTGTACGGCACTGTAATTGGCTTATTTGAGACAGCATAGACGGGGCCGCGCTTGGTGGGCCGTCCTGCGCCAGCTTGGATTTTTGGACGATTTTTTTTTTTTTTTTCCGTCGTTGGTCGGCTGATAGCAAACGCGATCTCTCAAACGCTCGAATTTAGCACAACAGCCACAGGCCGCAGTGACAATGGCCAAGAAGTATGTACAAGCTGTAACTCGATGCCTGAATCGATGCCAATCCCGCTTTTTTATTTTGTGATTCTTGATGCCGGCCGAAAACTCTGATTTACTGACAAGTTTTCCCAGATCGACCAAGTTGGTAGCCTCCTCCAAGGCCATTGACCCCACCCTCGACGCTTTGTTTGCCAGCAGTGTACGTTGAACTTATACGTACTGTAAAGAAATACAGATGGTCCGAATGACACTAATACATATACATCACAGTCTGGTCCGGTGCAAGCCCCGCCCAAGTCTCGTTATGCCGCGTTGTCAGAAACGAAGAAGGCCCGTGATGAGTCGAAGCCAGCGAAAGAAGCAAGCACCAACGGAGGCGAGGAGGCCGAGGAAGAAGAAGATGATGAAGAGCTATCCGAAGCCAGTGAGGAGCTAGACTATGGTGATGACGACGACGAGGACGACGACGAGGACGACGAAGACGCTTCATCTAGCGACGACGACGACCAACAAGATGCTTCTTCCAGCGACGATGACGAAAGCAATGGAGACGACGAAGCAATCGTGAAACCTGTTGATGCGGCCATGACCGAACTCGAAGAGCAAGATGCGGAAGCTTCTCAGGAAGAAAAACCGCGAAGAGAAAGGAAGCGCAAGAGAAAAAACGACAACGAGGAGTTGGAAGCCAAGTACCTGGCCGAGTTGACAAAGGATGATGATTCAAAGCAACCGCGTGGCAAGCGGCAAAAGTCCGCGGCAGACACAACAGCAGGGGAGCAAGGCGGAGAGAAAAGCGACGAGGCCAACCCCACGCACGAAGGCCTATCCAAAGATCCCAAGAACGCCGACGAGGACATTGAAAAGGCGAACCGCACCGTCTTTCTGGCCAACGTGTCCATCGACGCCATCTCGTCCAAATCGGCCAAGAAAACGCTCATCGCCCATCTATCCTCTGCATTGGACCGCAGCGAGACGCCCGCCCAGAAATTCGAATCCATCCGCTTCCGATCCGTAGCCTTCTCCACCGGCTCCATGCCCAAGCGAGCCGCCTACATCACCAAGTCCGTCATGGGCGCCACCAGCAAATGCACCAACGCCTACGCCGTGTTTTCCACCCCGTCCGCCGCCAGACAGGTGGCCGCGAAGCTGAACGGGACCGAGGTCCTCGGCCGGCACATCCGCGTTGACAGCGTAGCGCACCCCAGTCCTACGGACCACCGCCGCTGCGTCTTTGTCGGCAATCTGGGCTTCGTTGACGACGAAACCGTCGTCGCCACCAATAAGGACGGTGAAAATGTTGAGAAGAAGCGCACCAAGGTCCCCGCCGATGCAGAAGAAGGACTCTGGCGGACATTTGGCAAAGCAGGCAAGGTGGAAAACGTGCGCGTTGTGCGCGATTCCAAGACTAGAGTAGGCAAGGGCTTTGCCTATGTCCAATTCTACGTAAGTCTCAACAACAACAATGGATCACAACATCTTCCCCCCCCCCACCCCTATATCCGTGCTTGTAACGAGATGGATCTCCCCCCCAACAACCCGCCTCCCAGACCAGTTAACACTCTAATTCCCCCCCCCCCCCCCCCACGGACACCAACGACGTCGAAGCCGCCCTCCTCCTCAACGGCAAGAAATCCCCCCCCCTCCTCCCCCGCATCCTCCGCGTCACCCGAGCCAAGGACCCGCGCAAAACGGCCCTCGCCCAGGAGCGAAGCCGATCCAAAGCCCAAGCCGCCGACCGCCAAGCCCGCACCACAAAGTACACGCCCAAAATGACGCCCGAGCAACAGGCCGCCGCCGGCCGCGCCAGCAAGCTCCTCGGCCGTGCCGGCGCCTTCAAGCACCGCAAGAACGCCAGCGGTCGTACTACCCGCGACGGAAGCCCCTCCTCAGCGGCTCAACCTCCCCAGGCATTGGTCTTTGAAGGCAACAGGGCGTCTGCAAACGACGGCCGCCCCCGGGATCTCAAGTTCGGGAAAGGCAAGGGGAAGGGCAAGGGGCGCCCGCAGACCAAGCCCAGGAATAGGAGTGCCAGGCGGGCAGCTGAGTGGAAAGGGAAGTCTTGAGTGTATGGCTGTCCTTTTTTGGAAAGGAACTGGGTAGATTCTAAGATGGGGGCAGGATGGTTGATGGCATACTACCTTTTATGGGAAGTGAATGTGAAAAAAAAAAAAAAAAAAAGAAGAACGAAAGAAGAAAGGAAACAGTTCGTTTACTGTTCTCTTTAGACATAATGTACGGGAAGAAAGGGGCATGACTACATCACGGTTTCTGTCTCAAACTAGTCTATAAAATACCAAATACAGCGACTCTTGATTCGTCTAGTCTACGTTTGCCATGCGCCATCTTCTTCGCTTATCGTGCCGCCATGACTCGCAGCTTCAACAGTCCACAACATAGACCTTAGATTACCATGCCTCTCCTTCGCGTGCATGAAACAAGGAGCAAAAGTTGCCAATATCAAGTCATACGGCACATGGCATCGGATCAACATGAAAAAGAGCGCTCCACTCCCTATTTGCCCTTTTCTCCTTCCAAGTTCTCCCTTCATCGGGTCTTGTCTTTTACTTTTACGATAACATTACAAAGATGTGGCAGAGCTCCCGCACATCCCTCTGTCTGCTCTACCAAATTTCCAACATCTTCATCAACGTAGCTACCTTCCAGACGAGATGATCCCTTCTACGGTATATACCAGAGAACTTCCCGTCCGCAGAGTGTCAAGAGCGGCTGATCTGATGAGACATGGTCAGACTGCGATGACCCCCTGCAGCAAAATCATGTCTTTCATCCCACCCCCTTAGTACTCCAACTCCTCTTCTCCCTCAACGCTGTCAGCCGCAACCTCCTCGTAGTCCTTCTCGAGGGCGGCGAGATCCTCGCGAGCCTCGGTGAATTCACCTTCCTCCATGCCTTCGCCGACATACCAGTGCACAAAGGCACGCTTGCTGTGCATGAGGTCGAATTTGTGGTCAAGTCGCGACCAAGCCTCGGCAATGGCCGTGGTGTTGGACAGCATGGAGACGGATCGCTCGACAGAGGCGAGGGCGCCATCCTCGGGGGCGCCAGGAACGGCGACAGGCTTCTGGTAGTTGATGCCGAGCTTGAAGCCGGTTGGGCACCACTCAACCAGGTTGAAGGAGGCCTTGGCCTTGACTTGGGCAATCGCGGCGTTACAGTCGCGGGGAACAACGTCGCCGCGGTACAGCAACGCGACAGCCATGTACTTGCCGTTTCGGGGGTCGCAGACCACCATCTGGTTGTTGGGTTCAAAGCCTGGTCGGCCGTGTTAGTTGCCGAACCCGCGCAATGGCAAGAGAGGGGCGTGCGGTTTGCACTTACACTGCAGGGTGAGATCTGCGACCTTGAAACTCTCGTGTTTGCTCTTGGAAGCCGAAACGACGGGGGCGTAGCTGATCAGAGGGTAGTGGATACGCGGGTAGGGGACCAAGTTGGTTTGGAACTCGTTCAAATCAACATTGAGAGCACCGTCAAAACGCAGAGACGAAGTGATGGAGCTGACAACCTGGGCGATCAATCGGTTGAGGTGGTCGTGCGAGGGGCGAGTGATGTCGAGGTTGCGGCGGCAGATGTCGTAGACGGCCTCGTTGTCGACAAGGAAAGTACAGTCAGAGTTCTCGATGGTGCTGTGAGTGGACAAGACGGCGTTGTAAGGCTCGACGACGGAGGTATTGGTTCGGGGCGAAGGGTAGACGGCAAATTCGAGCTTGGTTTTCTTGCCATACTCGGTAGCAAGACGCTCGAGCATCAGAGCACCGAAGCCAGAACCGGTGCCACCACCGAACGAGTGGAAGATCAGGAAGCCTTGCAAGGAATTGCAATTGTCTGGTCGAGACGCTCCATTAGTATGGCAGAGACGAAGAGGGAAAACACCGGTAGAGAGTCCAACGCACCAGTCACGCGGCGAACACGGTCCATGACAGTGTCAACCATCTCCTTTCCGATAGTGTAGTGACCACGGGCATAGTTGTTGGCAGCATCCTCCTTGCCACTGATCAACATCTCGGGGTGGAAGAGGTTCCGATAGGCACCCGTTCGGATCTCATCAATGGGGGAAGGGTCAAGATCCATGAATATGGATCGGGGAACATGCTTTCCGCCACTGGTCTCGGTGAAGAAGGTTTCGAAGGAGCCCGCATCGCCAATGTCTTCGGCATTGGGGTCGGGTCGACCATCCGGACCTAGGCCATGTTCGAGAAGGTAGCTGAAATCGAATGGCATCAGAAACATTGCAGGCAGGCGTAGGGTGGAGGTAGAGTCGCATCGGCTGACTTACAGCTCCCAGGCGGAGTTACCAAGCTGGGTACCAGCCTGGCCCAGATGGATGTGGAGGATCTGGCTCACGATTGAGCGTTAGCAGATGGAGGAAGCCTTGTGAAGCAAAGCACAAGAGGCAGACTCAGGGGTGGACAACCGAGCCGTTGCGTCTGCTTGGGCTACCGTACAGAATGCCTCGAGTCCTTGACGGAGAAGGAAAACAGGAGTGCTTACCTCGCCCTTCATTCTCGAATGTACAGTCGTGAAGCCGGTCGACGTCTAAACAGCCACGCAGATACAAGAAGGCAGACCGGGTTGGCGCGCGGCGCTGGTGTGTTTTTCAACGTTCAAGCGACTCAGGAGGAGTGATTATGGCTTCCCTTGACTCGTCCGACTCGTCCCAATGCCCAATGGGGCTGCACGAGAAATGTGGAAATGTGGTGGGCATCCGGCGGGGTCGTGCAACGAGACAGGCGCCACAGGGGAAGGGGAAAGAGGTGGAGTACCTACCTAGGTACCTTGGGTTTAGGGAGATACCTACCAAGTAGGTAAGTACTTAGGTATAGAGATGGCGAGGTGGGCCCCTGGGCGAGTACCTGCTACCTGCGCCGTGGGGGAAATGGCGGTGGTCTGCTGGGTCACCGGGACCCCCTCACTGCTGATCCACGACGAAACGCCACCTGCAAAAGATGCACAGGTGGCAGGGGTTCTAGCAAAGGCGGAAGAAACGTGGTCAAAGCCGAATGTAATGGACGTGTACCTACTAACGAAAGTGCCATGTCGCATATAGGACGTGGGATGGTATATACCTTTCCATGTACTTTACTATGGCAGCTTCATTGCGGATCCGCTTTGCAGACAAACGCGTCAAAGCGCCTTCAACAATCTAGATCGATCCGAGCAAACCGCTCACTCAAAGTGCAGATCGCAGCCATCAACACTGACGCAGCCAGGCGCTGTTGAGATATGTAGCTGAATGATACACAAGACCAGAATTCCGCAATGCCACTATAATTCTTACACAAGGGATGGTATCAAATCAAAAGTTTATGAACATTGTATGTACCAAAGAGCCGTGGACGGAATGATATACTCGCTTCATATTGATACAAACGCCAAACGCCCCAGAAGGTATCATTCAATGAGAAAAGAAGAGAAGAGAAAAGAGGAGAATGATGGAAGGAAGAAAAAAAAAGAAAAAGAAAAAGAAAAAAGATGAGAAAAGAAAAGAAATCGCACATAACAACACATAAT
>AFQZ01000788.1:0-24582 GCA_000222935.2 Aciculosporium take MAFF-241224 | reverse complement strand
TCTCTCTCTCTCTCTCTCTCTCTTTGTCTCTTTTTTTTTTTTTTTTTTTTTTTTTTTGGTTTTATGGAGAAAAGCAGACCAAGATGCTCTTCGTCAGCGTCTCCCCCCCTTTCGCCTTTCGCCTTTCGCCTTTCGCCAGCAGCCGCCTTCGTGCCACGCCTGCACTGGCCGCTTGGCGGGTGGACGGCGCTGAAGCAGCCCCGCCATGCTGGAGGCGCAGCTGGCGTCGGCTGCTGGCTTGCTGGCTGTGGGGTTCCAGTCCGCCACGCAGCCAGCGGAGAAGCGAGCAGATTGGGCTGGAGCCAGCCCGTCTCAACGGCTTGCAGCGCCTGCAGCGCCCGCGCGGTGGTTGCTGGCCGCCGTCTGTGCAGCTTGGGCAGCACCCATCACCCGCTCAATGCAGCTGGGAAGCCCCCCGAGGTCCCTCTCCATCCATCCAAGAACGTTGAGGACCCACCAGGCCTTGACTAGGTACCTACCACTCACTAGCTAGGTACCTATGTAGGTACCTATTGTCTCGGCCATCTCGGGTGCTCATCATCTTCACACCGTTCTCGGCCTGGCTTGGCTGTCTGTGATTCACGACCAACGGCCACGCCTCAACTACAAGATTTTCTTCTTCTCCATTCGCCAACAAATGCCCAACGAGAACATTCTGTAATCCTGTTTCAAATACTGTCGTCGGAAAACTGTCTTGATTTCCCTGTCCCTTGCCTCGCCATCCTGTTGCAATCTATTTGCCGTTCTGCCCCCCATTGTCCAGTCAATAGGTTGGAGAACCACAGCCCAGTCCTGAGCTGTGGTTCTTCTCGCCTTCCCGAACCGCCATGCCAATCTTCCAAGATGATCTCGAGAACCAAGGCCATGACGACTCGAGTCGACCGCCTTCGGCACGAGCGAGACCCATGCAACGACCCTCTTCCATCTCGAGGCGCCTCTCCGACGAGAGCTTTCCGACAGAACTCGGCAAAGGCCCGGTCCCTGCAGGTTCCATACGCCCCTGTACGCCCAAAGCCGACGACGACGTGGCTACTTCCTGCCGTGCCGAACTTATACAAAGGTTGAAAAGAGGAGAGAGTCCAACATGGATACCAAATCGCCATGTAAGTGCCGAGTTGTGGTGTGGAATGCCAATTTTCAGAAAGGATTCCCTCTTGCTACGCCAGATCTAACCCGTCCTCTCCTCCTCAAAGCTCGAATCTATATTACAAGTCTTCGACAACTCCTCCGGACGCCGTACGCCGCCCGAGTCAACACAGCTGCTGCCTTCGGTTCAAATCACGCCCGAAAAAGCAGGCAATGGAAGGCAGAACTCGGTGGATGACCAATTCCGACATGGTCTAGAAATCGAACGTCCAAAGTCGGCATTTCATCGTGGTGATTTCACAAATAGTCAGCAAGATCAGGGACGGCCTTTAATCCACGACCGTGAGCGGCTCAAAGGTCGGCTGGGCTCGGAATCACCCTGGATCGCGACGACGACGACGACGACGACGCCGCCTAGAGACTTTGCCCCGTTCCGTTTTGAGAGAAACGCGCCGTTCCCGGGGGACACGGAAAGCTTCAGATCCGTCACATCCTCTCCACCGTCTGCCTCGTTCTCCTCGAGTTTTGCCTATTATCCGCCTACAAGCCCCTTGGTCCAATCAGAGAGCAACGACGAAGGTGATTTTGCCTTGGGCCGCCATGGTCTTGACGCTTCGTCCTCCAGAGAGCTGCACCATAGACTCCAGGCCATCAACTCGATGGCCTCGACGTCCTTTTCTTCACCGTTGCCTCGACCAGCCGCTGGCAGCTTCCGATTCCCTTCTCGTCGTGAACCATATCAGGCTCACCAACCCAGGAGATCGTTGACGTCGACGCCAAACCTTGCCTTGCCGAGGGCATCTTCCCACCAGACACCAGCTATGCTTCGCCCAAGACGACCATCGCTCGGCTCGGATTCGTCTCCAATGCAGCATGCATCCATGGTTGGCTCCTATGAGGAGAGCATACTCCGGGGCCGCATGTCGACATCGCCCTCGAAGCCGTTTGATTTCCTCGCTCAAATTGGCGTTCTCGGCAAAGGCAAATGCAAGTCGAGCCTGCTCTGTCCAGCGCATGTTACGCTGCCTTTTCATGCCGTCTATTACAACTACAGCAGTACCTCGCATAGCAGATCAGCCTCCAACGACGGCCCGAGTCCATATGTTGGGCAAATCGACCTGGAAAACGGATTGCCCGATTTGGAAGAGGAATCGAGGTTGAGGCGAAGAGCGCATGGTCGGTACCTGGAACGAAAAGCCGTGGACGACCAAGGCGACATTTGCATGCCCGACGTGGACCTTGATGATGATGACAGTGACGATGATCGGGCAAGGCCACGGTCTCGACCCAAGCGGCGCGTGGGCTCACCTCGCGCCCCGCCCGGAGGCAGCTATCGCATACCGGAAAAGGGTCAGATTCAAATCATCATCAAGAACCAGAACAAGACGGCCGTAAAGCTGTTCCTCATGCCCTATGATCTCACGGCTATGGAACCGGGCACCAAGACGTTTATCCGCCAGCGGAGCTACTCGGCGGGGCCCGTCACGGACAACGACGCGCCGAATGCAAGCGAGACGGATGCACAGAGCCGACCCATGCTCCGCTATCTTGTGCATCTGCATATATGCTGTACCTCCAAGGGCCGGTTCTACCTCTACAAGTCGATCCGCGTCGTCTTTGCCAACCGCGTGCCGGCCGGCGACGAGAAGCTCCGTAACGAGACGACGTGGCCCGAGCCGCGCTTCGCGCCCTACAAGCCCATCCGTCTGATGCACCCTCCCCTCACGTCATCTCCGGGCCCAGGCGCCATGCTCGCCGTCGACAAGGCGTTCCGGCGTCGCAGTCTCGGCATCTCGTTTGGCGCGGCATCCTCGCGCGCGGCCGCCTTCGGCATGGTCGATGGGCATGACTCCCCCGGTGCCGGTGCCGGCAACACGCTCCCCCTCGAGGCCATCCCCTTCCGTCTGCCTCGTCGAGACTTGCTGCCCCGTGATAGCGATGGCAGCGACTTTCGGTCGCCCGAGTCCTCGCAGACGACGAGCCGGCCGTCCACCAAGGGCTCGGCGAGCATGGCCGTGGGCGGCGGCGGCACCGCGTCGTCTTCGGCGTATGAAAAGCTCAACAAGGGCGACTTTGGGTACGGCGGCAACGCCTTCTTCGCCCACGCCCCCGCGTCGGAGGGTCTCGGCGCGACAGAGGGACTGCTCTCGCGCCGTCTCCGTTCTCTCCACGTCGGCGGTGGTAAGCAGCCGCCGCCGCCGCCGCAGTCAGCCGAGGATCTCGCCTGAGTAGGTACCTGGCGCGCAATGGGCCACCAGTGCACGGCGCGTCATCAGACATGAATGGGTACACGGTGTGTTGTTTTCTTGCATTCTGGGATTTCTCGGGACCAAAACCATGTATAGAAGGGGAAGGCGTTGATGAATTTGCTTGCATCCATATTGGGATGGGACGAGGGCTGTTTCTTCTTCTGCAGACCCTTTGCCTTGGTTTCTATCAAAAGCCGCAGAACAACCAGCCTGGGGGCTTGGCGCAAAAGAAGCCCGGTGCCTAACAGGACGTGCGTTCTGCGGCGCGGCAGACATGGTGTACCGCTTGCAGACCAGACAGACAAACGGGGCCCGTGTCCCCGACGACCTGCCGTCAATGGTTGCTGCCCGTCGGGGCGCTTGTCATGAACCATCAGGGCGGGCGGGAACACATCGTGCTGTCGGGACAATCGTCATGGTTTGTTGCGTCTTTTCAATGGACGGTGGCGGTGGCGGCACTCGGGCAAATGTCTAGTGTAGTAGTAGTAGTGCATGACTGAGAGGAGGATCCCAAACGGTATACGAGGACACGGCGGATAGCAGGCACGGACGTGGTTGAATAGATGGAATCGGAGAACAAACTACCTACCTACCTACCTTGGGCAGCTGGTCGCTCAACCAACCCCGATATACGAATCAACGACCAAGGTGGCATGTACACAGATGGACGTGATGTGTTGGCAAGGCCCAAAAACAGAGACCCGTCATGCAATGAATGAATGAATGAATGAATGAATGAATAGTCTATGCCGGCTCGTCCAAAATAGATGACCATAGATGAGCAGTATACACGTGCGTAACCACAGAACCCCTCTTGTGCAAAAAAAATCACACCAACTCGTCCTCCCTCGCCTTCAACAAGACGTCTAGTTTCTGGGCCTCCCGCGGGTTGATGCCCCTGGTGATGACCTCGCTGAGCCGCCGATCCCGCATGGTGCCGCGACCGACGACGACATGGAACGGACTATGGTGCCTGCTTCTTTTTACGAGGCGCTTCTCCAGCCGCAGCTGCTTCTCGAGCGCGTTCCGCATGGCCTTGAGCTCGTCGTGGGAGAGCGGCCGGAGCAGGTCCTTGATGGCCCGTGTCATGCTCTTCTTGCGGGGAATGACCCACGTGGCGACGAGGTGCTCGTAGTCGGTCGTGATGAAGGCGTGGTGCAGCCTGGGGTGTTGCTGCTCCATGGCCTTGAGCTTGGAGGATATGCCGCCCGACCAGGCGGCCAGTTTGCGGAGCTTGAGCCATTCGCGTTGGAGGCTAAAGACGGTGCTTCGCGACGCGACGAGGACGCGGTTGCTCTTCGTGTCGCGGCGCGCCTCGACGGACGGGGCGCTGGGTGTCCAGCCGCGCCACTGCGTCATGAGCATCTTCTCGCACCATTCCATGGCGCGCTCCCAGTACCCCAGATCGGCGAGGTGCCGGATCGCGAGGTTCCAGTTGGTCCTCGTGAGCTTGAAGCCCGAGTCGAGGACGTGCTCAATCGTCTTGAGCAGCCCGGCCCCGTCACGGGCCTCGGCAAAGGCCGCGATGGCCACGTCGAGCGGCCGTGCGAGATCGTACTGGTACGCCGGGTAGATGCCCGCCCCTGGGCCGCGCGTGCTGCTGGCCACGGCCCCTTCCCATGTCTGCTTCCACATTCTCTGCACGCCCTCCAGCTTGCCGTCTTTCAGATACCCTAGCATCAAGGCCGCCGCAATCTCGGGCGGAAACGACTTCTTCTCGTTTTGCTCCGGAAAGGCTTTTACGTAAGAAGACATGAGCCTTTCAATAGCCCGGTAGTCCCGTAGCTCCACGAGCAGCAAGATCGTTCGCCCAACAACTGCCGACTGCCTCTTCAGCTCCAACAGTCCACTTGGTCGTGTCCAGGAAGAGGATTTGGCACTTGAAGCCGGGGCGGCTGGTGTTTTCGTAATAGCCGTCAGCATGTCGACCACGTGGTTCACAACATCATTTGCTAGCGTTCGAGTTCTTTCTGCCGACGGGTTCTGGCGGACCGCCATCTGCACCAACGACACATGGGCTTTCAGCGGCACCCCAAAGCCCGCCGACCGCATATGAGAGAAGATGCTCTCGGCCAGGCTCAGATGTCCTGTGCGGACAGCACCAGACATGACCATGGCAAAGTGCTCCGGCCCGACGGGGAAGAGACCGTCGTCACGCGCGTTCCGGAGCAGCTGGAAAGCTTGCTCTACCTGGTCAACATGGACCATGGCTTGCAAAAGATATTCGTGCGTTTGGTGGTTCCACTCCACGTTGTACTTCTTCATCAATTTCAGCACTTCGAAGCACTTGCTCAGGTCGCCTTTCTGGCCGTTGAAGTAGAGAAGCTGATTCCACACGACAGTACTGGTCGCATTGCGCTCTGAGAATCCGACGCAGATCTTTTCAGCGTCCCGTAGACGATCGTTGTGACAGTATGCCATGACCAGCGACAATGCCATTTCCCTCGAGACGGAAATCCCATCCTTTTGCGACTCGTCAAAGTATTTGACAACAGTAGCCAGATCCCCTCGCTTGGCTGCCATGGCCATGACCTGTGCGTAGGTGAAGGCGTCAGGCCGGTCTACCTGTTTTATCTCGTCAAAGCATTTGAATGCGCGACTTTGACTGTCCGCTTTCGAGTAGCACTTGAGTAACGTATTCCAACTGTCGATATCGGGCTTGACTCCATACTGCTTCGTCATGGTTTCAAACTCTTTCTCGGCGCCTTCCACGTCGCCTGCTTGCGCAAACACATTCAATGTGCTTCGAAAGCCGAGCGGCTGCTTCACTACTGCCGGAAACTGTCTAGTGTACCGAACCCAAAGATCCTTGACGGCCTTGACGTCACCACATGCCGAGTAGAACTTCATGAACTTCTCATAGCCCCACTGGTCGAGGTCGCCCCAACTGTCATGCCAGTCGCGATACACCTCGGCCAAACCTGCCTGGTCCGAAGGGTAGTAGAACTCGAACATCTTGCGTAGTATGGGGACCGGCGTTTCTACGCCATCGAGATTGCGATAACTGGAGTACATGTCGGACAAAAGAGCAAGGCCAGCTTTCGTCTCAAACCCTTCCTCCCAGCGCCGCAGCATGCGACCAAGATATAGTTGGTAGAGTGTCGGGTCCTTCCATATGAAAAGAACAGGTTTCGCTTGTTTGGGCGAGCATGGCTGCCGCAGAACTTGCTCGGCTAGCCAACGTCGAAGTGATTCGAGGCCGATTCTCGTATCTCGGTAGAGATTGATGGCTTTTACAGACTCCGCGGCTTCGGTCTCTAGATACCGCTCAAAGGTAAAATACAGACTTGCTAGATCCGGAATTGTGGTGCTCATTGGTGGAACTTGCGTCTTGTCTTGTCCCAAAGGGGTTGAGGATGCATTCTGCACGATTGAAAAATTATCCAGCCAGGCCTTGAGGACTATAGTCCATTCCTTCTTGGTCAGCGCATCTTCGAGCAGATGTTGAAATCCTGCTCCAGAGCGGCGCGTTTCAAGTCCCGTATTGAACACATCCAGTGCGGCTGTCATGACTCCGGCTCGCAAGTGCAGAAGAATGCCAGAAGCTTGTATTTCATCATTCCATGACTGGCTGGGAATTTGGCGGAGTAAGGAGATGGCCCGACCAATGTCGACCATGCTTCGGGATGTTGAGAGGTACACAACAACATCAGAACGGAAATTCTGCTTCTGCTGCTGGTCCGACTTGTCATACGAGTCCCAGACAGCGTGATAGAGTGCGTCTTTTGGTCTCGCGAGTAGATCCGCCAACTTGTGCGAGTGTGTTTTCCGATCCGGTCGATCATGTTCAATCGCTGTCGAGTCGGGCTGGTCAGGGTCGATGCTGGTAGATTTGGTATTTGACACCGACTTGTTCAAGTCTCCTGCCACCTTCACATCACTCATCGATGCATAATGCCTCATGGGGTTTCTCCCGCGATCCCCCGTTTCGCCACGACGCGATGACGCAACGGATGGACATGTATCTGCGGCAACCACGTGTGAGGAAAAGCTTCTTGGTTGCACAGCTCCGGCTGTTTTACCGCTATCCTGAAGGCGTGGCAGGGCCGGATACAGCCGACGTAACAAAGCATACGTCCCTCTCGGATACAAAAAGTCCAGCAAGAGGGCCGAACTCAAGAGCCCAGTCTGCAGCGGAGGGTCCGCTTGGTCGAGAGAGACCCGGTCCGCCTCTTTGCCTCTTGTAGCAGTTGGCCAGGTGCTGGAGAGCTCGATCGCTGAGGCGCCGTGCTGCCAAAATCCCGAGTGGAGACGTCTGCATCGTTTCGACGATCTGCCTGGTTTGATGAGAACACGCTGGAGGCTGCAAGATTCCAGGCTGGCGGCCGTTCTTTCCAGCATAAGGGTCGATGGAGCAGCCGACTGCTGCCTACGTCCAAGCTTGCGCAAACCGGATTGGCATGCCCGCGACGAACTATGTGATGACTAGAAAAAGTCGATGGCGGCAGCAGAACGAACAGGATGTTTCGCGAGGTCGAGTACGGGCGGTGCTTGGCAAGGTGTATATGATCAATTTCGCAAACAGCCGAGATGACTTGCTTTGTGCAATACTTTTCGGCGATGGAGACAGAGAGCGTTTTCTTTCTTTGTGCTCACGTGTGCATGCTGCAAAACCAAAGTCCAGCAGCAAGCACAACTTCAAGCACGCCCACGCGAATGAAGGAACAAAACAGTTGAAAGTATCTGCACGTCGTCCGGCCCGATACGTACCTCTACATTACGTCAGCAGTTATGTGGGGAAGCCCCACTCATAACCAGTGTCTGTTGGAGTCACGAAAAATTACAGAACAGAGACGAAAAGCGATATTTTAGTATTTCAGGCCTGCTGTCCTCAGTTTAGGGAGCTTCAACCATGACACATGACTTTGCGTGATTTCCCAAACGCCAGCATTTACCCTAAAAAAAAAAAAAAAAAAAGAAAGAGAAAAGGAAGAGAAAAGAAAAGGACGAAGAGAGACAATGACATCAATGGTGAGGTGAAAAAAAAAAGAACCCACATGGTCCTTGGGAAACTCCCAATGCGTGCCCAGCATGCAACAAGATGGAATAAAGAAGGAGAACCCCAGACGAATCGACTACAATTGTGTTTTTGCTTGCTTGCTTGCTCCCCCGTGAAAGTGTTCAGACGCCGCTGCCCGCCGCCAAAGTCCGTGGTGTTGTTGCCGTTGTTCTCGTTATAATTTTTTTACAAAAAAAGGAAAGAAGCAAGAATGGGCCGAGAAAGGTGTTGACTATGCCATAATATACAATACAACAAGATGGAAATCTTATTCGTTCAAGTCGTCGCCGACAAAGGTGTTTCAATAGGCGTTGTGGGTATTAGTTTCGGACCGATGGTGTGGAATCATTCACCAGTCTGAAGAACAACTCGTTTCTCAGGCGGGATGATGGATCAAGAGATCTCACTGGCTCGTGGTCTCGTCGCGGCCTGCGGCTTCGACTTCTTGTTCTTTGATGACGCCCAACTGTTCCCTCGGTAGACGAGGCAGTGCCAGATGGGCAGTGCTCCCGGCGAGCCCGTCGAAGTTGATTGTGTAGTAGGATTTGGCTGGTGGAGGATTTCAGTACAGCCGGAGAGGTGTTTCGAGAATGCAGCGGATAGGGTGACGTTGCCCGTCGTGGTGATCTGCCTCGCAATGTGCTAGACTCGTCAGGTCGTAGGGACTCTGACCTTGCGGCTCTAGAGAGGCTCCGAGATCTCTTGCGTCCTCTAGAAACGTCATCATTCACGCCGGCGACAGCGACATGTCGAGAAGTCTCCACGTTTTCGGCAAGAGGTGCCATTTCGCCCTCAAGCGGTAATCAAATGGAAGTTGTGGAAGAGAAGATGGCCTGGTATGCAAAGTATGGAGGCAAGACGGTCGTGTGTCTGGTGGTCCGAAGCGAACAGGAGCAAACCAGTGCCACGGTTACTGACGGCAATGAGTCAACGTCGGCGTGCTGATGTTGAATGGTTTAGAAATAGAGCGAAGACGAGAGAGAAATGATAACAAGGCCCAATGCAAGGGGAGGTCACTCGGTGGACAGGGTGATGAAATTATATGAGACGTGGAACGCAGAAAGAAAGCCGAACAAGGGGAAGGGGGAAGAAGCCCAGGGAGGGAGGGATATGAGGCACAGCCAACCTTGAATGTGTTACGTAAGTACCAACAGGATTTACAATTGGTCACATGCCATGTACCCGCATATGCCTGGGGATGAACCTGCTCTGTACAAGGGCGTGGGACGCCAAGACTCCTGCCCGCCACGAAGTTCCCAGGTACCTCCTAGGTACTAGGTATTCAAGGTACGCTGCTCACTACGCCCAATCACGGTGCACAAATGATTGACGAGAAAGCCCCCTGACAAGACACCCATTCCAATGGATGGATTGCAAAGAGACGACAAGACGGTACAAGCATGGCATGTAATGTATTCAGACGAGCCTGCGTGCGTGGTCCCATCTACTGCATTGCATGTACATGGCACTACGTGGCACCACAATGGCATGACTGGTCGGGTCGTGTCCCACGCGACGGATCACCATGGTACGTACCATGCAGCCCGCACCCTACCAAGAGGTCACCTGAGCTTAATAAACTTTTGAGTTCGTGGACAAGATCTTGCCATTTCCTCAAGCCACACTTTTTACCACGTATTGTTCGATCCGTGGGCAACGCCCGTCTCCTCATCCCATCGACAAGCTTCCTCCCGGGCGGATAGGATTTTCAGAATTTTCGCCACCAACAAACGCCCCGTCGGTTCGCCTTTGCCCTGCCCTGCCCTGCCCTGCCCTGCCCTTCCCTGCAGTCACTGGCGAGTTTGAAAAGTTGACGACGCTTGTACATGGATTCAAGCCTGCGCTCGAGCTTCCCAAGACACCTACATACATCGGTATGCAAGGTAGGCCAGATGGTGTGCCGTATGCGGAGGGTGTGCGACATGATGGACCCATCGTCAATACCTCATCATCGGTTCCTTTCTCGTTTCGAGTACAGTTGCTGCCACGGAATGTGTCATGCACACGACACATCAGGTCGCGCCGCAGCTGGCAACGGCAGTTCTGGGACCATGTTTTCCTGCCACAGGAACTGATTTGCCCAAACAAAGAGCGGTCGTCCTGGGGTTTGTTTCAACATGAAAACTTTAAACCGCCCATGGCTTGTCCGTGCTGGGTCCTGGCCAATGAAGCCGATGGCACTCAGCTACGTACAGCTCTGGACCTGGACGAAATGCCTGTCAACTTCTCCCACTCCCACTCCACTCCGCCGTGCCAAAATCCAGCTCATCATCATACCAACCCCTGTTGAAGTAAATCGTCTCCTTCCTGCTGCCCTCGAGCCTGAAGCCGATGCTCTGATAGAGACGGATGCCCCTTGTCATGGCTGACGCACGACGAGTTGAGACGACCTACCCTGTGGAGCTGTCTGGTCTGCAGATGATGACGCCTCGCCCTGGGCAGGCAGCAGCAGCTGACTGGGCGAGATGCCGAGCGTCACTATCCACTTGCAACACGTCACTCCTTATCCATCCCATTTCTGCGCTTCATTGCCTACTCTGGTTCCGTTACTTGCCCGTCATCAATCTTGATGTTGCTCGGTGTTTCGTACCAAAAGCGCCATCCCATCGATTTTTATTTGCGAGCCGCTGTCGCTGGCCATCCATCCATCCACATCCGGAGCATCCAATAACACAGCCCCATGGGCCATCGCACCGTGTTCCTCTCATCCATCGCGACATCGTAATGGCCTAGATACCATCGCCTGCTCTTCCCATCAAGAAAGATGCCCCACGAACGCCCCCCCACGACTGGCTACGAACGCCTCACTCAAGCCGACCTCAGCGACTCCGACGATGACCTCCTCGCTCAATCCTCGGCCTCTCTGCAGCCCGTCTCGGCGCCACGCTTCGCACCGATTACCCAGCAACCGAAGCATCGCTCAGGTTTCGCCAGCCCCAAGGCTCACAGCAACCGGCCGAGGCTTCACAAACGCGCAGGAAGCTCCGGGGGTGTAGACATCAAGGCCATCAATGCTCGGTTAGAACGATGGGCCGACGAGATAGCGTCCAAGTTCAAGCGCGGAAGGGGGAAAAGCATCTCGGGCGAAGAGGAGCGTCTCGAGATCCACCACTCCGTCTTCCAGCCTCCGGAAGGGGTGAGACCTGTCACGGCCGAGTTTCTGGCCGAAGATGAGCTGCCCGGAACAATGACCAAGGCTGAATTCGAAGCCATCGTGGATGGTGTGAGGGTCGCCATACGACAGGAAATCCACCCAAGCATGATTTCGCAGGGCAGCTCTGGCAGTTATTTCGCGAGAGACCCGGATGGCAAGATTGTTGGCGTCTTCAAACCGAAAGATGAGGAACCCTATGCGGCTGGCAATCCCAAATGGAATAAATGGATTCATAGAAATCTCTTCCCCTGCTGCTTCGGCCGAGCATGGTAAGCTTCCATGGACGATTTTAGAGCCACGTGCCATTATCGGTGTGCTGATTTCTTCATCTCTCTCGCTTCTAGCCTGATTCCGAACCTATCATATGTCAGTGAGGCCGCGGCTTACGTGCTTGACCATCAGCTTCGCACCAACTTGGTTCCCTACACAGACGTCGTCTGGCTTTCGTCGAAATCATTCCACTACCCCTTTTGGGACCGCCGCAGCTTCTACAGAAAGAAGAAACAATTGCCGGCCAAGCCTGGGAGTTTCCAAGTCTTTTTGAAAGGCTTCAAGGACGCAAACGTTTTTCTGCGCGAGCATCCCTGGCCAGATCAGTATTGGTCCGGGGTTCGAACCAATGACACGCATCGAAATCGCAAGAAACGATGGACTGAGAGTTGTCGTCCATCCACGTCCGGATCGCCAGAAGATGGCGATTCAAGCGATGACGAGACGCCGAGCTCGACCGAAGATGCCAGTGGACCTCCACGTTTTGTCTGGACGGAACAGATCAAGAAATCATTTAGGGAGGAGCTCGAGAAGCTCGTCATTCTGGACTACATCATGAGGAATACCGACCGGGGTCTGGACAACTGGATGATCAAGGTCGATTGGGAAGCTGGCAATGTGTCCCTGGTGTCTGACCCTGTTCGCTTGAACATGGAGACGTCCGAGCTGGACGACGAAGACGCCGCGCCAAGGCCTGTGCAGCCGCAGCAAATGCCTCCGCCTGCATCGAGTGCACCGTATCCTTATAGGAGACAAAGGCCCATGGACGCGTCATCCGGCAAGACATCATCGCAAGAACCCGTCATATCGGTGGGGGCCATTGATAATTCATTGTCATGGCCGTGGAAGCATCCAGATGCTTGGCGAAGGTACGTTGTCATGACAAAACAAGCTCGCCTTCCCCTTGATTGCAAAATGCTAAAACAAAAGTTGTTGACAGCTTTCCGTTCGGTTGGCTGTTCCTCCCAGTCGATCTAATCGGTCGACCCTTTTCACAGAAGACGCGAGATCACTTTTTACCCCTGCTCACATCAACCGCCTGGTGGGCGCAGACACAGGTGGCCCTCAAGAGGGTCTTCCAAGTCGACGAGGATTTTCAAGAGCGCATGTTTGCCAAGCAAATTGCCGTCATGAAGGGCCAAGCTTGGAATGTAGTCGAGGCACTGAAAACTCCCGACCATGGTCCCCTCGAACTCACACGCAGAGCCAAGGTGTGTGTCTGGGACGATCTCGTCGAAGTTCCCGTTGCGGTACCCATGCGTGTGACATCCTCGGAACTCCGGCGCAACTCGGGGCTCGGAGATGCCATGGACGAGGCAGACATCGCCAGTTCCGTCGCGGCCGCGCAGGGCACCACCACGGATCTCTTGGGCCTGCAGACCACGCCCGGTGAAATGCCCCGATCATCACGATTTGACGAGGTCTCCGGTCCAAAGGGAGACGGTGCGCGCCCCAGCTCTCCCAACGAGAGGCCGTCTGTAGACGGGCCAGAGCGCAAAGCTTTTGGAAACGGTGCCGCATCGCGCACGCCCAATGTTTACGAACCCGCTCGTTTCGCACCCCGCCAGCAACGGCGATATTCCTTTGCATCCTCGCCGGCGGCACGGCGGAACAGCAGTCACATTGCCCATCAGCTCTATGGAGAGTCGCAAGACTTGTACGATGGCGATGATCTAGAGGGCGACCTGGGCTATGCCGCGGCCGAGGGACAGATGGGGAACAGACGGAAGGTCATCGTGGAGCGGCTCGAGGCAGTCAAGAGCAGGAACCCCGTCTTTACCTGGTGCTAGCAGGGTCTTGGGTCCTCTTTAGCCCAGACCCACGGCACGAGGGGGGATAGCATGGGGTTCGCCATGACATGGCTGCTGGCCAAGAAATTGCCCTCACACCTCCTATATTTGCACCTACGGTGCCGCGGCACCCTGATCTGGTCATTGGCTGCTGATGCGCCGGCGGTTATTCAGCGTTGTGGATGGCATACATAAGCGACGCGGGTTAGGGTTAGGGTCAGGGTTTGACGAAACGAGGGACAAGATGTGACAAGGGGTGTGCTGTTGGCACGATGAAGCGAGAATGAGAATAGGCCGGGCATGTCTTGCGCTGGCTCTTGGTCAATAACGGTGGTGCCTGTCCGGGGTTCTCCAGATGCCGCACCAGTCAATCACTTTGATGCGCTCAAATTGTCGGGACTTTAGCAATGGCCAGTCAGAAACGCTCTCTAAAGCGCCTGATCGATCTTTCATCTTTTCCATCTACCAAAGAATGGAGGAGAGAAGGGAAAAAAGCAAAGACCATGAGCGTTTTGTTTTCGCAGGCAGAATCATACACGCCTGGTCAGACGTACATGATGTTTGGACGGTTCCTTTATATATATATATATATATATAAGAAGAAAGTGCGGTCATGTTTTGCGCACTCTGAGCAAAACAGCGGTGTATCATCAATAGGATTTCGGATGGTCAGGGAGGGACGCGTAGGTAGGATGAAGGGGTAGATTATTAAATTCATCATGCACATGATGAGTTTATACTTGGCCCTTCTATCGAGACGCCCTAGCCCCGACATTCGCTGTTCCAAGATGGTTCTATCGAGACACCCTAGCCCCGACATTCGCTGTTCCAAGATGGTTCTCGAAAGTCACAGGGTCCTGAGCTTTTCCTCTCTTGGCAACGAGTCCTTGTGTCATGAGCCCTAGGCGCGACGCATAACGAGCCCCAGAACCTGAAGGAAGCCATCGGAGAAGCTACGCGGTGGGGGAGCCAACGCTCTTCAGCCACGACAGCTGCCTCGGTAGGACCGAGACTGAGAGTTCCCCGTCGGCTGCAGAATAGGTCCGGTTGGGGGCTTCCTGCGCGGCCTGATCCATCAACCTCCATGCAGGTGCCCGTCAGAGAAAAGTCCACGGGTCTTTCTTGCTTGCGTGTCGGGCGAGCAGCGCTCGGTGGACCGCTGCTGCCGTCTGTTGCGAAGCCACCTGGGACCGGCTTAGCTGGCTGACATTTGGAGATTGGGATGTGCCTCCGTCTCTTGCGCGAACAAGATCACGTCTTGGTCTGCGCCTGGTTTATCGTTTAAACACACGCCCATTATTGTCTTTTGGCCCGATAGTATACGCGGCGAAGAAGAAGATTAAAAGAAGGAAAGAAGGAAAGAAGGAAAGTAGGGAAGTAGGGAAGAAAGGAAGAAGGGAAGTAGGGAAGAAAGAAAGAAAGGAAGAAAGGAAGAAAACGAAGATGGAGGCCGAGTATGTGACGCGCTACCCCTGACAAAACTTTGGCTTTTTTGTTACTGATGGACGCCAGGGACGACACTGGCCCAGTACCAGACTTTCTCGAGGCGACTGTCGAGCACCAGGGCCGACGCTACCAGCGGCATGCATTGATAGGAGATGTACACTATTCACCAATCGACGAGGTAGGTGTCACAGGTTTTTTTTTTTTTTTTTTCTTTTTTTTGGTGGCCTGTTGAAGTCGATTTGGATTCCACTAACAAATGCAAAGGACGAGATGAATCGTCTTCAGTTGCTGTACTCAACTTTGTTGCGGACATTTGATAATAAACTGATTCTGGCCCCGTTTTCACGGCCAGAGCGGATTCTCGATTGCGGATTTGGGACTGGTCACTGGGCTATTGATGTTGCAAGGGCCTTGCCAGAGTCAGAGGTACGATAATTGCCAAGGGCAGTGGAGCAGAGCTAATGCTTTTCAAAATAGGTCATTGGCATCGACATCAGCCCTCACATGATCCCACAGCATAATATACCACCTAACCTTCAGTTGCAAATAGATGACCTGAATGCCGGGTTAGCGACAGAAGTTCCATTTCCGCAGGAGAAAGTGCTGATGGGTTTTGAACTGATTAGATTTGTGTTTCCGGCGGACCGGTTCGACCTGGTGAACAGCCAGATGGTCAGCGGTGGCATCCACGCAGACCGATGGACCGAATATGTTGGTGATATATTTCGCGTCTTGAAGCCAGGAGGCTGGTGTCAGATGGTAGAGTTATACCTCAGTGCTCAGTCACAAGACGGATCTCTGCCAAGAGGCAAGCAAATTCCAGGGGTGGGCTGAATGAGAGGCAGAGATGGGGCAAAGCTGACATTTTGAGGAGAAAAATAAAGAAAGTGCTTTGTCGAACTGGTCACGTTACTACCACTTAGCCCTGAGCCGGCACAAAGATCCTCGAGCAGCGATGCGACTGAACCGCTTGATAACAGAGGCAGGTTTCGCCAAGACGCAGGTTGACATGATAACATGGCCCACGAGTCCTTGGATGAATGGTTAGTACGCGTTCTAATGCAATTGGGCTGGTAGACAAGATGACATTGGAGTCTAGGCGAAATAAATCAAACTATCGGCGAGGACAACCTGCGAAATATTCCGTTGCTGCTCGAGTCGTTGGCTTTGTATCCCCTCACCGAGCTTGAGAGGTGAGGGCGCCCATGACGCTTTGTGTACCATTTGTCAGATGGCGAGCTCACGATGAATCAACGCAGTTGGCAAGTTGACAGTGTAAGGGACATGTGCCGGAGGGCAAGCCAAGAAGCAAGCAATACGTCGTTCAAGGTATGAAAAACCTGACATGGCTCTGGAAAAAGAGGCTGACTCGTGCGTTGCGGAAACGCGGGTCCCAAAAGACGTACTTTGCACTGTGAGTGTTGGGCCCGGTCCCTGACAGCCGGCAATAACCCTTGAAGCTCACCATGTACGTGATCAGATACGTTTGCATTGGGCAAAAGCCGCCTCTAATCAATGGGACCCATGCGAGACGTGGGGTCCCTTGACGGAGAGATGCAGAAGCCACGGTCGTGCTGGGCAGTCGGAGTCGTTGTCGAAAAGTGCGCGCCGTCGGCCAGGCGACTGGCTGGACTGGTCAAATGAAGAAGAGGATGTGAGATTAGCGTGTGAGATTAGCGTGTGAGCTCGGCGGCTAGAAATTGGGTAGTTGGATGGCTTTGCAGCGAAAAAAGAAGACTGAAGTAGGTTTATATTATACTTGGAGGTTTACCTCGGACGTAGTCGGTACGTTGAATGTGGAGTCACCTGCTTATGTAAGCATGTGCTGCACTGCGGTCACGCCACGATGCAAAGTACACAAGAATATTTCCAAACACGCACATGCATCATGCAGCAACTCGGCGGGTTTCCTCCATGGCGTCGAGATCAACAATGTCGGTGCTGTCGGCACTGCGCACGTCGCAACACGTCTGCCCCGCTCGCGCCTCGTCGTCGTCGATGCTCATGCGGCCGGCTCACCGATGCTATTCCACCACCATCACCACCTCCGCCACGACCACGACCACGACCACGACCACGACCGAAGACGCCACACCGCCATTTTTGCAAAGGATCAAGGCCGATCTCAAGACGGCCATGCGAGCCAAGGACGCAGCGAGGCTGTCCGTCCTGCGCGCAATCCTCTCCGCGAACCTCAATGCGTCCAAGACGTCGAGCCCGATCCGGACAGACGTGCAGCTCGTGGGGGTGATGCGACGAATTCAAAAGGGGGCGGTGGATGCGGCGGCCGAGGCGGAGGCGGCCGGGAGGGCGGATTTGGTGGATAGGGGGAGGGAGGAGCTTCGGATCCTGGGGGAGTACCTAGGGGAGATTGGGGTTGAGGGGGTGGGGGTGCAGGAGTTGAGGGTGTTGGTGGTGAGGGCGGTGGAGGGGGTGAGGGGGGATGGGACGAATACCAAGGCGAAGGGGAAGTCGATTGTGGGAGATGTGATGAGGCGGCTGTTGGAGGGGGAGTTGCGGGGGAGGGATGTTGATAGGGGGGTTTTGGTGGGGGTTGTGAGGGAGGTTTTGGGGGGAAGCGATGGGGGGACATGATGTGATTTGATGGGAGGGGGGGGGTCAATGATGTGATGTGATGGATGGGAAGCCGAGGGTCAATGACGGGAGGGGTGGGTCGTGACTTGGTGATGTTGAACTCTTGTGAGTTGATGATGTTGAACTCTTGTGACTTGGTGATGTTGAACTCTTGTGAGTTGATGATGTTGAACTCTTGTGAGTTGATGATGTTGAACTCTTGTGAGTTGAGGATGTTGAACTCTTGTGAGTTGATGATGTTGAACTCTTGTGAGTTGAGGATGTTGTGCTCGGTAGGGGCATACTTCTGCGGCGGTGGTGGACAGGACAGGCGTCCAACGTCGGGGCATGTGCTGGCTGGATGACGGCGAGGGAGCACGACAAGCGTCTGAACGTTGGGGCATCGCCACGGTAGCTGGCTGGATGCGGTTGACCTGGCTTGGAGTATGCGTGGTGGCCGGGAGAAAGGGGTGGTGATGACATGGGGTGCTTGGCCTGTGTCGTGTCATGGCCCGGCACGGCAGAGGGTATTTTTCGAGAAGGGAAAAAAAAAAAAAAAAAAAAAAGGGTAACGTCACGGCATCAAGGGGCGGTGGATGGATAGATGTATCGTATACGGTACCGGCATGGATGTTGTGTCTCAGTGTGACAACAGCGGAATCAACTCACTCCTCACCACGTCGAGCCATGGCGTTGAAATCAAGTCAAGCGCTCTCTCTATTCTATTTTCCGGTCCGGTCCCGTCTACTACATGCATGGTCATGACACATGTTTGCCCCTCAATAAACGAGAGCGGCGACGACCCCCCCCGCCGCAAACGCAGCCCCCATGGTGACGACGCTCGACACGGACAGCAACGAGATGCCGCTGATGCCGTGCCCAGACGTGCACCCGCCTGCCATCCTCGAACCCAGGGCCATCAAGACGCCGCCCGCGGCCGCCAGCACGGGCGACGCATGCACGCCGTGGGCCGCCGGCGCCGCCGCGGGGGCCCACGACAGGAGACCCCATGCGCCGGCGGTGACGGCCCCCGCGAAGAGCATGTTGGCGTACGAGGGGGGTTTCGCCCCTCCCCCGACGAACCACCAGAAGAAGGCGCCCATCTCCTCGTAGGAGCCCGACATGCCGAGGAGGGAGCCCCGGGCCAGGAGGGAGACGAGCTGGGCGCCGCCGATGAGCAGGCCGCCGACGATGCCGGGGACCAGCTTCTCGGGCGCACCATGGGACGACGCGGCGCGGGTCGCGGCCAGGACGCCGCCCCAGCAGATGCTGTCGAGGAGGAGCACCGTTGCCGTGGGCGAGAGGCCCAGCCCGGCACTGAGGGTGCCCGTCTGGGGCTTGACGGCGTGGGCGTCTTGCCGGCGGCGGACCGCTCTCCTGACGGGGCCGGACCAGAGGATGCCGCCGAGGAGGCCGCCGAGGAGGGTGTAGCGGGCCGTCGGGGCGCCGGCCGCGAGCTGCACGTAGAGGGCGCCAGGGCAGGAGCCCGCGAGGGCCATGCCCGCGCCGAGGAGGGCGCCGCCGAGGAGGTTGCCGTCGTGGGGGGAGAAGAGGGCAAGGGGGGAGGAGGCGCGCGGGGGGATGGCCGTGGTGCCAAGGGCTTGGGCGAGGGCGTAGATTGCTCTGTTGCACAGACGTGTGTTATTTTCTTGTTCTTTGTCGTCATCAGAATGGTCAAAAGGAGGTGTGCGGGCGAGAGAAGAGGAGAAGGAGAGAGAGACGTGTCCTCTCATCACACGACTGGTATGTAAAAAAAAAAAAAAAAAAGCAATGCAAAGGGAGAGGAAGAAGAAAGAGAATCACGCACGCGCTCGTGGCCGTGGCCGTAAGAAAGACCTGAACCATGTGCCAGTCCTCGAGCTTCAGCTGCGAGATGATGACGCCCGGGTCGTGGAAGCCGGCTGCTGCCATGGCGGCGCCAAAGGCCGCGCCCGATATGAGGGTTGTGGCCATGGAGCCAGGTCAAGACGATGATTGGGATGTCTCCTCCTTGTTTATTTATGCGGGAACGGTTTTGGTATGATCGAGGTATCCGGTCTTTTTTTCCCCCTCCTTTTCAAAGAAAATTGTCGAAAGGGAGAAGAAGGGGAGGGCGGACGGGGAAAAGAAGGGAGAAGGGGCGCCGGATGTTGACGATACGGGTACGGCTCGGGAAGTGAGGTCTCGACACGGGCGCGGTCGGGCCCAAACAGCGTACTGTATGTACACCTTGGGATTCGTTTATGAAAACGCGAGAGAGCGGCCCAGAGGGAAAACGGGGCACAGCGGGGGAGGCTTCTGGTGAGGAAGAAGAGGCGCGCATTTTTTTTTTATGCTCTGCTTTGCCCTTTTTAACGCCAGACCTGGTTTGCCCTTTTTCGGGGACCATGCGAGGGACCTGCCCGCGCTCGGGGAACAAACAGCATGGGGAAAAGAGCCTGGCGCTGTTTCCGGAGACGCCCGTTGTCGGGGACCAGATGGACCGACTAAATAATCTGACGTGCCCGCGCTGCGCCCCCTTGAGCGGATAAAAAGGCGGCCAATTGGCGTCGAGGGCGGCATTTGTCCATGGCGCGCGATGGGGGCTGGGGATGCTGACAGAGATGATGTCGGGAAAGGAGATGGAAAAGAGGGGAAGAGAAAGGGAAAAGAGGGGAAGAGAAAGGGAAAGGAGAAAAGGGGGAGGAGAGACGAGGGCGGGCTGACATTGTCTACGAGGCGCGCAAAGGCTGGCCGCTCCGAGGGGACCGAAGGCCGCACGCAGGTGCAGGTCGGCGCGTCTCGTGGTGCGTTCGGCGACAGTGTTTCAGCGGGTAGAGGGCGTGCGCTTGCCGGGGCATTCGGCCAAGCGCATTGATCCGTGGACGGCACGGGGGTGCCCGGATGGGAAACCAGGTTGTCTTGTCGAAAAGGGTCTCCGGGGAAGAGCATGCAGTCATGCGCCGCCGGAGGCGGGAGCTCGCCGCAGGCGGCCCCCGGCAGGGCCCCCGGAGGGATATCCGAACGTGCGACTTTGCCGAAACACGGTCGGCCTTGATTACGGGGTTTGGCAAGTGTTGTACGTGTGAAGACGTGGGCAGGGGCGGATGATTACCGCCTGGCGGCTCGACGATGCTCATCTGCAACAAGAGTGCGTATTCGACATGTTCAGACTCGACCAGAAACTGCGCCCGAGTCAAAAACGCCGTGGATGGCGCCAATGCAGATGTCCCGCTCCCGACGCTCCGCAGTCGGTCGCTCCTGGACGGAGACCCCTTGCCATGAAAAACAGATCAAGAAGACGCAAGAGACGGCCTCGGACACAAAAAAAAACAAGCAAGTCATCAAAACGTTCCCTTCTACCCTACTCGGCAGCCTTCTTCCGCCTCTTCTTCGGCCGATCCTCCTCGGGCGGCACAAACTCGGCCTCCCGCTCCTTGGCCTTCTCCTCCTTGCGCGCCAGCTGCTTCTCCCTGCGCTCCTCCCGGACGGCCCTCTCCTTGGCCTGCTTGCCCAGGAAGTACTCGCCGCTCTCGATCTGCCCATCGACCTTGCTCTTCTCGGGCGCGGGCGGGAACGGCGTATACACCTTGCTCGACTTGTCCGTGACGCGGTGCGGGACGCGCCGCCGGCTGAGCGTCTTGCGCTTAAAGTTGGGCAGGAAGCGGTCCCAGCTCTCGTTGGCGAGCTCGGGGTCCTTGGCGAGCTCCTTCTTGATCATGAGCTCCTTGATGTGGTAGATGGGGTGCAGGTTGCTCATGCAGTCCTCGACGATGCGGCGGACCTCCTTGAGGCCGCGGTAGGGGCCCATGGCGCAGACCGTGTTGCCGTGCACGAGCATGTACGTGTCTGTCAGGAGCTCGAGCGCCTTGAGGGTCGAGCCGTTGGGCCCGAGGATGCGCTGCCGGCGCTTGACGAAGCGCTCCTTGCTGCCGACCAGGTTGCGGATCTTGATGACGTCGCAGGCGACGCCGTCGTCGAGGATCTTGACCGCCTGCGGGGCGGGCACGCTCCGCGCGAGCAGCTTGACGAGGTCGCGCGCGTTGAGGATCGCCGCGGGGTCGAACGTCTTGCGCGTCGTCTTGACCGTCATGGAGCCCTCGACCAGGTCGAGCGTGCAGGCGATGCCGTGCTTCTCGAGGGACTTGGTCACGAGGGGCCAGGCCTCCCGCAGGTAGACCTCGCGGTACTTGGGGAAGAGGGTCACGAAGGAGGACTCTTCGGCAAAGGTGCCGCCCGCGTTGTCCTTGGCTGTGAAGGCGTCGACCTTCCACTTGTCGATGTCGTCCGTGTCCCACGGCTTGTCTTTTTTGTGTGTCGACGGCATTGTGTCGTGATCTGGTCGGGGTTTGGTGGGGGGGGGGGGGGGGGTGGCAGGCACGCCGCCGTTCTCGTCCGTCGGAGAGGGTGGGAAGGAAGTGCTCGCGATGGCCCCGAGACGGTTGTTTTTGAAAAACGGAGAACGGACGTGGAAAATGGCGTATCGTTGCGTCGGTGATGGGAAAACGCAATGGTTTTTGCCGCTTTTTTGCTTCACGGTGGCAGAGAAAATTCAACAAAAAGGTGGATCACTCGATCAGCAGCACGAAGCAACAGCCCGTCGGAGAAAGAAAAAAAAATGGAGAACCGAGGATGCGGGCACACCGCCGTGTACCCATGTAGCTCGACAACCACACTTTTGCGAAACGCCAAAGCCTCTTGGAAATCCCATCTTCTGCGACCTCCTCCGCCCACGACAGCGGCCACCAGCACACGCAAACATGTCCAAGGCAAAGGGCGCGGCCGGCGCCGTCGATCAGGTCGTCAAGTTGATTGTTGGAGCTGGCCAGGCGAGTCCCAGTCCGCCCGTTGGTCCAGCACTAGGAAGCAAGGGTGTCAAGTCGATGGACTTTTGCAAGGTATGTACGTCACCGGAGGCGGCACGTCGTTGCGCCGAAACGCCCAGCACGTCGAAAACGGAAGACGTGAGAAGCTGCGAGCTCTTTCTAACCTTGGATGCTTCTTCTCCTTCTCCCCCCCCCCACAACCCCCCGCGCAGGAGTTCAACGCCCGAACCGCACACATCACCCCAGGCACCCCGATGCCCTGCCGGGTGACCGTCCGGCCAGACCGAACCTTTCACTTTGACGTGCGGACGCCGCAGACGTCGTGGCTGTTGCTCAACGCGATTGATGCGCCAAAGAACAAGAAGGGAGCCCGGAGGGGCGCCAGCAAGCCTGGGCACGAGACGGTCGGCACCATTAGTCTGAAGCACGTCTACGAGATTGCCAAGATTAAGCAGTCGGAGCTGCGGCTTTCGGGACTTTCACTCGAGGGGCTGTGCAGGTCGGTGATCTTCCAGGCCAAGTCTGTTGGCATTCATGTGGTGGCGTAGGAGGAGGGTGAGGGGGGAAGGGGACGTCAGTGCGGGGGGGGGGGGGGGGGGGGGGTGTTGAGACGACAGTTGGGTTTATCTCGACATTGGAGAGGCGAACGTCGCGCGGGGAATTTTACTATACTACTATTTATTTCCAGTCGAGTCCACTTTGCCATCCAAACGCTATATTTCTGACGCGCCGGGCGCCAGATGCACCAGGTGCGCGCTTCTCTAGCCAAGATTCTATATTTTCCTTGTGTATACAGTCATGAAGAAATGCATCTAGAAACTAATTTACATGTTGCCCAGCTTCATAAACTACTACTGTACTACTGCTATATGATAATACCTTCCCTAGGAGAGTTATTTTACGAGATAATCATAAGCTAAAGAAGCACAGTGCTTTCTAGATGAGGAGCTGCCGGGGGAGTTGAGACTGGAAAAGAGATGGCAAGAAGAAAAAAACAGGAGTTCGATGTGGTGGCAGCAACAATGATGTTTGACTACGAGGAGGCCCCAGAGAATTCATGCAAGATGGGGAATCATACTGTAGGAATACCAGGTAACCGTCTCGTAAAGAATGCAGAGGCAAAACATCTGTGCTTGATGTGTGCCCTCGTCGGCAACTCGTCGCCTCTCGCCCCTTGCGTATCAAGTGAATAATCTCACGGCCAGATGCGATTGAAACACATGTCCATCCACCAACAGCATCTTTGACTACACCCCAAGCACAGCGGGCCACAACATCCGGGAGACCGAAACAGCCCGACTCACGCCGCCTGTGCGTTTCACAAGAGGGGAAAGAAAAGAAAGGGAAGCGGCGGAATGCGTGAAGCGATCTGCCGTGCATGGAGACGTGTGCCCGAGTCTATTGCTCTACGTACCTGTCAGTCACGCTTAGGAACCGGGCCGAACGAGGTGCATATGCACACATGTACAGACATACATACATACCTACCTAGGTACCTACCTACCTAGGTACCAAGTACCTACTTACCTACCTAAGATACCTACCTACCTAGGTAGGTAGGTATCTGCTGGTAAGCAGGCATGTATGTGGGAACGAGCGCCATGCGGCATGTCTCCCTCCTGTTTCAAGGATTCCGCGACGACGTGGGAACGAGCAAAAGGAAAAGGCCTGTAAAAGGATGGAACGGGCCTGGCTTGGCGTATTATCCTGGCGAGCTGGGCAGTGCAACCCCCCCGCACTTGTTTTGGGGAAAGGATGTTTGTTGTTGCCTTCTGCCGACTGGAAACGCTTCATGTTGTTGCCCGCCCGCATATCGAAACCAATTCAGCCACGGACATGCGTCAAAGTTTACAGCCCAGCCGGTGTCTTGTCTGCACCACCTTGACTTGACGCACGTCCAGCCGCCGGCCTGCCCATCTAACCCTAACCCTAACCCTGGCCCCGACCCCAACCCCAACCCCCATTCGCATCCGGGTATCCAGATGCAGGCAAGGCAAGGAAGGCACTGACGGCGCCCCTTCCGAGGTCCGCAGGTGCGGGCAGCGCTGTGCGTGCAGTGCAGGCATGAGTCACGTATGGCGGTCCGATGGCGCCTGCAGCTGGCTTCTTTTCTGGTCGCCAACGCGAGGTGAGACATGGATGGGCCAATATTTTGCCCTCAGTCTACGTTGTCTGCGTGTCTGCGTGTCTGCGTCTGCACGTCTGCATGTCTGCATGTCTGCATGTCTGC
>AFQZ01000789.1:0-24589 GCA_000222935.2 Aciculosporium take MAFF-241224 | reverse complement strand
TGATGCTTGTTGCAATGCCAGTCAGATTACAGTCCTTCATTAGATGATGCTTTGTTGCAATGCCAGTCAGATTACAGTCCTTCATCACATGATGCTTTATTGCAATGCCAGTCAGATTACAGTCCTTCATCACATGATGCTTTGTTGCAATACCAGTCAGATCACAACCATGCCTGCTGTGTATCTCGAACATGAGCAGTAAAAACATAAACCACACTACGTGACTGTTGATCCATCCTTATTGGCGTCAATATCAGTATACATCCGTATGCTATCCGCCGAAGGCGGCAGCTCGCCGCAGGCGGCCCCCGGCAGGGCCCCCGGAGGGATATGTGCAAGGAGAATGATCTATGCAGCTTGGGTATAATGTAGCGGGGGGAGACTACCTCTAGTAGTAGCTTGCTATAGGCGGCCCTTAGCAGGGCCTTTAGAGGGATATGTGCAAGGAGAATGATCTATGCAGCTTGGGTATAATGTAGCGGGGGGAGACGGCCGGAGGGATTACCCCCTTGGGTGGCTGCGTGGGAGGCATGGATGAATAACAGACAAGCAGGGTGTGACGAGCGACAAACGGGGGCGCTGTGTAGAGGCGTCATGAGTGGGAGTCGGTCGAGGCATTATA
Organism: Aciculosporium take MAFF-241224; assembly: GCA_000222935.2. Taxonomy (NCBI): domain Eukaryota; kingdom Fungi; phylum Ascomycota; class Sordariomycetes; order Hypocreales; family Clavicipitaceae; genus Aciculosporium; species Aciculosporium take. The sequence continues at coordinate 23,967 of AFQZ01000789.1, read as the reverse complement.
AGCAGGAGTCGTATGGAGGCGTCATAAGGGGTAGACAGATGGTCCGGAGGAGCCGGCAGTAGTAACAAAACAGGTACTTGTTTTTTACAGAGGTAATTTTGAAAACCAGCGACAGAACTTGAACCGCTTTCCGTGTCATGCGCGCACTCGTTTCTTCCTCTCCTTTCATTTCACGTCTTCCACCTTCTTCATTGAATACTGCTTTATTATACTACCACTAAGATTATAACTATGGATACCTGCTATATATTTCCAACGTTACGTTGCCCATGAAAGGAATAAACCATAATGTATGTCATTAACCCATACTCATTAGCGTCAACATCATTGATACATATCCGTATAATCCGCCGAAGGCGGCCCCCGGAGGGACACATAACCCTAGATTCATCCACCTCGTGCGCGCAACGCTCCCAAGAGCAGAACAAAATCACAATCATCGCTGCGTATTTACCCCTCAAAACATGTTCAACATGAAAGCAGCCATCGCTACGTAGAGCGCCCTGGGGGTGAGGCTCCATGGCGCGAGGAAGCGACTCGCAGCCGCTGTTTCAATTGGATTGGACGAGTCTGTGGCCGTCGGTTCCGCTGTGACAGATGACGGTGTGGTCGTGTCCGAATCTGCAGTCCGGGTTCTGCCCGCGCCCCGGGTGATGGACGTCGTAGTGGATGGGGTGCCGGCCGTAGAAGACGCTTGGGTAGTGGAGGTGGGAGCGGCCTCTTCGGACTGCGTGTCGGTCTCCTGGGTTGTGGTCGGGGTTGATACAGCGCGGGTAGTTGTTTCTGGGGCCTCGCCGGGATCAGGGCTGGTGGGAGACGTGGAAACTTCAGGTACCGAAGAGGTGGGACCTTGACCATCAAGAGATGAGGCGGTGCTGCTTTCTGCGGTAGAAGATGCATCCGTCTCTGAAATTGCGGTGCTTGAAACAGGTGATGAAGACGCCAAGGAGGACAAGGTCGAGGAAGACGCCGAAGAAGACGCTGGAGAAGACGCCGGAGAAGACGCTGGAGAAGACGCCGGAGAAGACGCCGGAGAAGACGCCGGAGAAGACGCTGGAGAAGAAGAATCAGTCGAAAAAGAAGTCGGAGTCGAGGCCAAGGACGACGACAAGGCCTCAGTCTCACTGCTCAAGGTGGATGAAAAGGTAAAGGTATTCGAATTTGTCGCTCCTTCTGTGCTCGCACTCATCGTTGGCCTCAAAATCGTGTATTTCGTATCACTCGTATCAGCCTGCGAGCTCGTCTCCACCACGGGCAGCATCGTCACCATCGATGATTGCACCGGGTCAGCCGTCGGAGCCGGCCCGCCAGCTTTTTTGCCCGAGCAAAAGTTAAAGAATTGCGCAAATCGAGACTCGACATGTTCCTCAATCGCCTTGACCGTCGCATTGGTGTTGGACCTGATGCATGCCGCACACAGGCTGTAGGCCGCGCGGAAGTCAGAGCCTTCGGCACACAATCTTTCCGTTTTGCCCTCTGCTTGAGCATTATGGTAGGCATTGTTGCAGTCATCAAAGCAAACGTCTGGTGTGTTGTCTCTCCTTTTGCTCCCACAACCCCGGGGCACTTTCTTCCTGTCTTCTTCTTGCCGGCGACGTACGATTGGATAGTAGCGAGGCGAGCCGTAGGTCGGTTTGGGCCAGGCGGGAAGAGACTTTTGAGATTCCCAGTTGCCGGTTGTGACGGTTGCAATCATGTCGCCATCCACAGCTTTTACGTGCAATCGGGACTCAAAGATGCCGTAAGACAGGCCAAAGGCCTCTGGGTCGAGGTTGAAATATCCGTCCGACGCCAGGTAGTAATGAGTCGTGCATTGGTCCCAGGTGGTCGATTTTACAGGGAGTGATGGAACACAATCATTCTGGCCGCAGAGGAAGTCATCGTCGGGGGGGCCGGGCCATAGGTTGCAATGATTCGGTTTTGGCGGATTGCACACCAAGCCTGGCTTGCAACCAAATGTGAGGTCTGAAGTTGGTGAAAGCGGTGCTGTCGATCCTGTGGGTGTTGGACACAACCTAACATTGGAAATCGGCGCTTCTGTCGCGTTTTTGGCCGGCCCTGTCACAACAGATGCCAGTAGAGTCTGCGTCTGCGTTTCGATCACAGTGGTTCCTGGTTGGACAATGGTCCGGGTGGCTTGACCCTCTGTGATCTTGATCGTCGTTGGTGGCAGCGTTCTGGTGATGGTCGATACCAATGTCGGCCCGGGGACGGTCAGGGTTTGAGCTGGGAGAGTCACGGTGCCGGGCTGCTCGGAAACCGTTACAGTCGTTCCAGGTTTCGTGATTGTCTGAGCCGGTCGAGTAATGGTCTGCGTCTGCGACGGTTGTGTTACCACTTGACCAGATTTGGTTACAGTTTCCGCCGGCTTTGTGATTGTCGTCAATTCTCCCGGAGCTGTGACTGTTTGCGTCAGCGACTTTGTGATTGTCTGCGCCGGTCTGGTTATGACTTGACCAGATTTTGTCATGGTTTCCGCGGGCTTCGTAATCGTGGTAAACTTTGCTGAAGCCGTGACTGTCTGCGTGAGTGACTTTGTGATTGTCTTGGCCGGTTCAGTTATAACGCGACCAGACTGCGTAATGGTCTCCGCCGGCTTCGTAATTGTGGTCAACTGTCCCGGAGCCGTCACTGTTTTCGTCACCGAGTTGGTCATGTATGAAACAACAGGATAGCTAGTCTTCACTGTCGATACCATGGTCGTGTGGACGGTTGTGCATTTGGTCGTGTAAATCGTGTTATTTACAGTGCTTGTCACAAGGCGCTCGCTGATTACGGTAGTGGTGCGAACATAAGTGGTTGGCTCCCACATCGTTGTAGATCCGATGACGGTCTTGGTGTCATGGATCGTGGTTGGTACCGGCACCGTCACCGGCACAGTTTGAGTCAAGATAATCGACTCGATACCCGTGACAACTCTGGCGGCAGTAGTCGTTACCCATTCAGTTACTGTAGTCGTGTGACATGTGTGATCTGTCCGACCTTCGAGCTCTAGAATTTCTGCCTGATTTTCCTCGTTGTGAGAAGGACTAGGGCGTCCGTGTATATGGCCATCGCAACTAAAATGAATTAGCTTCATTATCCTTGGCTTGAACGGCGCAGCACTCACCCAACTGTTTTGGTGATCGTGACGGGATATGACTAAATCTTCTGTTAGCTAGTCAATTCTTTCCAAATTTTTTCCCCTTGCCAACTTACCGACGCGTAGGTACTTGTGGCTGTTGCCGTAACATATTGCGTTGTATATTCCAGCTTGGTCGACACATCGTGCTCCGTGGCCGTTACATATTGCTGGCAAGATTTGTTAGTAATTGAAAGCCCGTCTTTCAAAAACTCTATATACTCACTGTCCGGTCCTGAAATATTGTAGAGCTTGACGACTTGATTAGAAAGAGACTGCCATCGAGTAGTCTGGGCCTGGCAACTTACTAGACGGTACTCAAAACGGTTCGGATTACAGTAGGACAGCAAACATCACACTTTGCTTGGTAAGTCTCGTCCGGAAACCGCTTCTGATCAATTCTGAGAAGTACAGGATGCGTCTCCAAAGCGGTGGCTAAAACCAACGAGCCTGCCAGGAGTCTTGCTGAAGATGCGATATGCATGTTTTTGATCCTCGTCCTAGACCCCAGTATTGGTGGTGGTGATGTTGCTTCCGAATCATACAAACGAGCGTGATTGAGTTTGAGAATGAAACCTCTTTTCAATTCTCAAAAAAAAAACGTTTCGTCTATAAATTTCAGGTGTGACGAACGTGCAGCCAACGTTGGTCTCAGGGATTACGTCCAATCTGGCCGTGGTGCTTGTGGCTACATCAAATTCTGGAAGAAATGGGGGGTGCTCCATGTAAATCGCTTCCACTTTGAAATTAGATGGCTGTAGATACATGAAATATGGTAGTCAGGCACCAACGAATCAAATGGCAATGCGTATGTTGCTTGATAGAAGTCGGTACATATCACGTTGATATTGGCAACGCTCGAGAGGCGCAAGGCTCCGCAGAGTGCACGGGACAGGACTGGTACATGATGATGGGGAGCATGATATATTTTTTCCCGATCGCGGTGACGGGCCAGATAGATGATGTATCTCGTTTTTGAAGCCATTGAGCAGGCTCTGCACAATTCCCTCTGTGAAGTGTCATCTTGGTAGTTTAGGGTCAGCGACTCTGTTGTAGACTGCGCAGCTCGTTCACCACCCACGCCTGATACAAGCAAGCATGTATTTTCTTCATGGTCATTACCCTCAGCACTCGGCACATGTCATCGTGCCAATGCATTGTTGCCGGGCCATGAAGGGCGATTCTGACCTTTCCTGGCTGCATGTCAGCCTGTAAAGCTAGGACGAAGGCGAATCCAGATGCAAACTGAAGGCGGCGAGATCCATCTAGAGCTGTACATATGTACGAGGTATGTAGGTAGGTAGTCGGGTCCCAAATGGCCTGGCCCTGGCCTCATTCGGACCATAACCATGTCGAGATGTGGAGGAAATTTTCCGTGCTTGGTCTGCATGAATAGCCGGCTGCCTGCGTTGGTGACGTTGGCGCAGTCAGACATTGCGTCTGGTGGGTGTCAACGACCAGTAATAGGTCCAAGTTGGGCTGCGCCCCGTCGTGGTGGACCAGCAATGGAAACGATTGTCCTTGTACGTCGAGTTGCGAGAGTGCGAGACGGATTGCGGACATGGACAGATGAGAGGCAACTGAGGCAACGAGAGAGAGAGTGGCAGAGGCCGGGTTGGTGGGCGGCGGGGTTGGCAACCCAAGCTGGCAGGGGCTGGGGCAGGCAAAAGGTTGGAACTTGGCAGGGAAGGCACGGCTGGCACGGCTGCAGCAAGCCGTTTCTTGCCCAGACATTTTGCCCCCACCTCCACATCCTCCTCGTCCTCTCCTCCCCTCGTCCTTATCCTCCCCTCCCCTCCCCTCGTCCTTATCCTCCCATTCCCTCGTCCTTGTCCTCCCCTCCCCTCCTCCTTCCAGTAAGACATGTGCAAAAATGCACCTTCAGCCGCCCGACATAAAGTGTCGGCATTGACATTGGAGAGCTTACATACAGTACCTGTCTATCTGCAGCGCATTTCGAAGCCGCGAGCCCGTACCACGACAGCGTCGGATGGCAGTACTCTCATCGTCATACTACAGCGCAGCTGCATCCAAGCTCGCGGCTTATCCGGAGTCCAGACGCGGAGGTTTCTCACTGCGCGATTAGACCACCTGCTGGTCCGCATCACCTCATCATGACCTCGGTCAAGCAGCCAAGCACCCTATTCATGGGATGCTATTGTCTCCTCCAACCCCGCCCGCCGCCCCCCGGCTTGCTCCACAATTGGAGCATTTTCGCAATCGAGATGTTGGATCAACTGCCTGTTCAGAAGGAGTGCCTGTTCAGAAGGAGGAGAGACGAAACCTGGGGAACATGTGCATCTTTTGTACTGCAAACACGCCCGTGAACTGTTTTGTGTCTCTCGTGTAGAGACTTGAAAGTCGAGAGAAAGCAGCCACCATCGGTATTATCCGGACGCAGACCATTCAGCATTGGGGCTTGATACATGTGCCGTATCAATCGACAAAGCAAAAGGCGCGAGTAGTGTCATGAACAGTGCGGCACATCTGGGCCGTCCCTGTTGCTCCATTACCCACCTCGGCCCTTTGACGTGCATGAGATCCCAAGGTCTATCGGAGGCCAAGGCCAAGGCTCGGGATGGGCTCTGGAGACCAAGCAACTGCCATCTGGCGGCGTACAGTAGTAGATGGCGGGATTCTGGGCCTTCTTCTTTCAGTCAGAAGTAACCCCTCACTGGTTTCGAGGCATCATTGCTCTCGTGGAGTTGTGGTATTCGTCGTCTCTCATCGTCAGTTCGTCTTCTTCCAGGATTCCCTGTAGTTTCATGCGTCACTGCAGATCAGGACACGACTGGTAAAAGAATGCCATCGTACAATGAACAAACGAGCTTAATTCTTCTGCAGTACCTGGGTTCATCACTCTCTTCCAGCACTGGAATATCACTCCCCGAGTAGATTTGCTTGCGCCCCGAAGGAGGTCAGAAACCATGAGGCTCAGCACGCAACTAGTACTGGCTACCTCTCTTTCTACACTCTCGACAGTAAATTGTCAATTCAAAAACAACTGGCAGGATTCGCAAGTGAACACCAGCATATGTTTTTGGATTCAACCTAGAGGTATGTAACCGAAAAAAGAAAAAAGAAGAGCGTATTCCGTTGGCTGCGTGTGTATTGACTGTGTCCAAGCTGCGTTGGTGCGCGACACTGTATATCTTGATGGCGGGAGCATATGGTGGTCTCCTGGCCTAGCCAACGGAAGCGTTGGAAAGCCTGTAAATAACGGTAAGCTTCTATTAAATCTGTTGTATAGATCGCACAGATTCATGTCACTGACTCTCTTCCTCAGGGAACTTCCAAGGCTACATATTAAGTTTCAACCTGTCTGAGTCGTTCTCAACAGGCACCAACGTTACCGGCATCTTGGTAAAAGACTTAATGTCCAAGGCAAGGGGAGGCATCGCAAGCGGCATCAGTACGGAACCTAACTACTATGACGGTGGCATGCTGGCAAACAATGCCGAGTTTTTCCTCTACGGGGGTGCACTCTTTCGAGACGATGCATTATACGACGCCCCGAATGGGAATGCAGTGCTTGGTTATCGTCGGTACGCGTACGGGCCTGAAAAGCCTCTGTGGCAAAAAGGCTTCACTGGTGGCCATCTCGATGACGGCGTGACTCGATACATTGCCTATGGCGCTGCAGTCAACGCGCCTTCGGAAAACAAGGCGTGGTATTTTTCAGGCTTGACGTCTCCAACTCGAGGGCCCATCATACAAAACAGCGCCAATGCCTCGACAAAAGCAGCAAATACATCCAACACACTCATAGGCTTGGACATGGCGGCACAGCTCGATGAGAAATGGACCAACACGACATTGCCCGACAAGATTCGAGGCAGGTCCAACGCAGAAGTTGTCTGGGTACCAGTCGGCGAACAAGGCATTCTCGTGGTTCTAGGTGGAGTTGTGTACCCAGAATGGGCCACAAACGGCCACAGGTCTGAAAACGAGACGGCCAGCGTATGTTGAATGGCGTATGCCCCCTTTGACTTTGACGGCAATGCTAACCAAAGTGACAGAAACTTCAAAGTCCAGAATTCACGCGTGTCATAGATATCTATGACGTGGCTAGCAAACAATGGTACCAACAACCAACGGAAGGGGGTCCTGGAGCGAGGGCCAGAGGCTGTGCCGTTGCAGCTCCAGCATCCGACTTTTCGAGTTTCAACATATACTATTATGGGGGGTTCGATGGAATTAATCCAACAAAGGACTTTTCCGACCAGGTCTGGATCCTCTCTCTGCCTTCTTTCACTTGGACCATGGTCAACGACGGAAGGCCAAGACACGCCCGTGCGGGCCACAAATGTTTTATGCCGTATTCCGACCAGATGGTGGCATTTGGAGGCTACACCTCTGTCAATGGCAATTCCCTCGCCTGTCTCGATCAAGGACCTGTAGTAGTCTTGAACCTTACCAGCGGCCAGTGGATGGATGGTTATTCGCCATCTTGGTACGCCGATTACGGTGTCCACAGCTCCGTTGTCAAAGTCGTGGGGGGCGATGCCTCTGGAGGCGCAAAAGTCACCAGCCCCTTACCATCCGGCTGGTCCTCGAAAGCCCTGGGAGACATCTTCGCCACTTCCTATGACAGGAATAAAATCACCCGCTATTGGCCGTACCCGGTGGCGCCCCAAACCTCGCCTACGCCGTCTCCCATCACTATAGAGTATAGCAGCTCATCCTCCCTACATACTCTGCTTCCAGCCATCATTATACCCGTCGTGTTTGCGACCGGCCTCGGGGTCGGCCTGTGCTACTTCTGCATCAGACGGGGAAGACGTGCACCGTACTCGACGTCTGGTTCCACGGCAGTGGATAGCAGCAGAAATGTCATCATGTGGCTCAGAGGACACAGAGGATCCAAACAGCTCACTCTGACGGATTCTCAAGGAACAGATGGTGCAATGAGGGAGACTCCGACTCCTGGGGTGGAGACTGACGTGGTGCCCGAAGTGCGTTATGAGATGCCGGATACTCAGGTCGCTGAGCTTTGTGGTACGATGATAATACTCTTCATCATCTTTGTTCTTTTCATCTTCCTCATGTGTGCGAGTCGAATTGTGCGTTGCTAATTCTCTTTCACAGGTACCTCGTTCCTGGCAAAACTTGACACGGGCTCCGTCCCATTCCGTTCAGCAGCACATCCATACGGCTTTTCCGGATCCGACGTGTCGTATCCTTCGGAAAAATCGGGTCTCCGGGCCCCGGACAATACCAGTCTCGGCTCGGATCGGACCCACAGTCTGCCTCCGCCCGACGAGCGGCACTGGGCCGATGCGCCCCTCGCAGAGCCGCTTCCTACTTTGGGCACCGCCGTGCAGAGGCCAAGCACCGTCGGTGACGCCGGTATCCGGGAGTTTGAGCAAGCGGTGCCGGAGGAGGTGAATTATGAAATCTCCCGTCTCCCCTTCGCTAGCTAGTCAAGGGTTTTACAGTGACATCATGTCTCCGAGCAGTATGGTGAGCCCGTCGCAGAGAACCATGTCGGGAGAAGGAGAAGATGCAGTAAGGAGCATAATCCAGTGAAGAGGTAATGGCGTCAAATCATGATGTAGTGTTGGGGGGGAATATATCCAATCCTTATGTAGATTGCGTCAAATAATGAAAATTGCGCCGCAGATGCCTTTTAGTATGGCCGCCGTGATTGTTACTCGTGTTATCGTCGTCGTTTCCTCCCCAAACGTGGACGTGATTCAATTTATACCTCAACAATCTCATCCTCATCATCAATCTCCTCCACTCTCCGGCTCACTTGTCCTTGTCCCTCCTTGTCCAGGTCCTCCCCCCCCTCCCCTTCTTCATCCCGCATCAAAACCTGCACCAATCGCTCGCACGCCTCCCTGACCCCCTCATCGTCGACCCGCAGATGCGTTTCCCTAATAATAGGATACACCCTCACTCTGCGCATCAAATCCCTCCCTTCCCTCGTCGTCGTCAACAAGGTCAACGTCTCGACATGCGTCTGCACATTGTTCTTGTCGGCGTCGCGCTGCTTATCCGGCGGCAGGAGCTGCAGATCGGGCAGCATCTCCATCGTGTCCTCGACGTCGTACTCTTCGTTTCCCGTAATGGGAAGGAGCACATATGGGAGGATGTTGATGCCCTCGTCTGACAGGAGGGCCGGGTGGGCGGTCATGTCAAAGGCCACGTTTTTGATGGCGCTGGCGACGCCCTTCCGCCGCACGTCCGACTCGTGCTCGGTGAAGACGCGGATCTTGCTCAGGGGGATGACGCCGTCGTATGCTTGTTCGGTGACGAAGTACCGCCTTACTTCGGGGTGTTTGGCTAGGTCGGCGAAGAGGTAGGCGAGGTAGTCGTAGGTGGCTTTCTTGTTGTAGGCGCCGTCTTGGCCCTTGACGAAGAGGTCCACGAGTTGGTTCATGACGGAGGGGTCGGAGCGGAGGGCGGAGGGGGGGGGCTGTCTCCGCTGCAGGATGCTCTTGAAGGTGTCGTCTTTGGAGAGGTTGGCGAGGAGCATGGCTAGGAGGTTGGCGTTGGGCTCTTCTTGGGCCTGGGGGTATTTTGCCAAGGGTTGTTAGCTGGTGCGCCGCACGAGGTTTGGCCAGAAAGATGGTGGGGTTTGGACTCACGACGATGTGATCCAGGAGCATGGTGGTGAAGGGGTCGTCGTTGACCAGGCTCTTTACTACGTCGGGGTCGCCGGCGAGGTTGATGAGCATTGTCAGGACATGGTGGGCGATTTTCTGCCATGTGGTTAGTAACATGGGATTTTTTTTTTTTTTTTTGTTTGGTGGACTGCGTGTTGGTGTTGAGACCCGAGACCTGGTGCGAGACGTACGGGATTGTCGCGGACTAGGAGTTTTAGGTGCTTTATGGGCTTCAGGTCCTCGGTTTTGAAAATGGCTGGCTCGGCGGTCGAGTACGGCACTAGGTTCTCTGTGGCCGTGAGCCGAATCTGCGGGTTGGGATGGGCGATGAAGCCGACGAGCTGTGGGGACGCGTCAAAAGAAGGGCAGTTGGCATGTGTATCTGGGGATGACCGAGGTCGAGATGGTCTGTACCTCTTCCAGCTCGGTTGGCATCTTGGAATCTGGCTGGCGGGGATGCGGGTGAAGCTTGTCGAGACTTTGAAAAGATTGATATGCACTTGTTCAGTTTTTTACGGTGGGGGATTGCAAAGGAGTGCAAAATGATTTTTTTTTTTTTTTTTTTTTTTCGGCAGCGTCATCGTCCAGGGTCGCGACCCACTGGGGTCCTCGGGACTCCTTGCGACACGATTTGCCTCTGGGGAAAGGATATAGGCCCTTATTTGGATTTGATGTTCGTTTCCACGCTGGGCTTCAAACAGAGGACTTCGGAAAGTGATTGTTTGCACAGCGGGCCGACTATTTCCGGCACGCCGTGAGGTGTAGCTTATTCGAGGTTGGGGAAAATAGCAGAGGACCTTGATGGCGCGCCTGTCCAGTTGACACACCAGCAACATCTTGGTCTGCGCCTTGACAGCCATACGGAGGAGTAACAGACATTGGATGCCCGACCCGTGTTTTTCGATGCTAGAATCTAGAATCCGGCCGTCGGTTGCCTTCCTGAAGATGAGGAAGCCACTCAGATCGTGTTGTTGTCTGCCCACTGCGACAGAGACCCGATCCCAGAGACCGGCATCGATCTGGAAGGCGGTAAGCGATGTGGTGGGGCAGACGACACTGCTAGTCCCAACTGGTGCTGGGGACGGGCAGATCGATAAGACCGTCACCAAGATGGAAATTTTTTGGATTTTTCGTGTCCCCCGCCGCCCACCACCCGCCGCCGCCGCTTGTGCTTGTCGCCCGCAGCCTACCAGCTAGAGCAACAGCGACAGCAATCCGTTCCCAAGCCTGCCTGTGCGATCCAATTCTACCTTGTGCCCAGCAAAAAACAATAAATCTGCATAGCATGCCCAAAGCTACGACTCCCAAGGCCGAACGGCCGGCTAGGCGACACAATCCCCTCGAAAACGACATTCTCGCCACAGGTCTTTTGCGCAACAAAGCTGGCAAGGGCAGGTCCAAGACCTCTGGAGAGGCCGAAGAAGGCTTTGTCGATTCCAAGGCATCCAAGAACATCCTACGAATCGGGCGCGAGCTCGCCGCGGAGGAGAGTGCAGAGAGGTCGGCCTTTGTACCCGAGCCCACCGCCGATTCCTTCCGTTACGATGGTCGATTCGACCATGGTGAAGAGGCCGAGCAAGGCAGATCGTACGAGGAGGACGAGGCTTGGGGCGATGAAGACGAGGTCGTGGAAGAGATTGAGGCGGACCCGGACGACCTGGAGACGTATAAGAGGTTCATGCCTGACGAGGAAGACGATCTGTTGAAGCACGGCTGGGACCTCAAGCCTTCTGGCGACGCCCGAGAGAATGGCGAGAGCCGTAACCTGGCGGATATCATTATGCAAAAAATCGAGGCACACGAGGCTTCCGAGGCGCGAAGAGATGCTGGCCTGCCAGAGGATGATTACGAACTGCCTCCCAAGGTTGTCGAGGTGTATACCAAGTAGGTTTTCAAGCCAGCCAGCAGACGATTTGTTGCGAGCCGACTGACACCTTCCAGAATCGGGCAAATCCTGTCCCGTTACAAGTCGGGCCCGCTGCCTAAGCCTTTCAAGATCCTCCCGACCATCCCGCGCTGGGAGGACATTCTCGACATCACCAGACCAGACAAATGGACACCGAATGCCGTCTTCCAAGCCACGCGAATCTTTGTTTCCCACAAGCCGGTTATTGTGCAGAGGTTTTTGGAAATGGTCGTGCTGGAGGACGTCCGCCAAGACATCTATGAAAACAAGAAACTCAACGTCCACCTTTTCAACGCTCTCAAGAAGGCTCTCTACAAGCCTGCCGCCTTTTTCAAGGGTTTTCTCTTCCCGCTCATCGGCAGTGGCAGCTGCACTCTGAGAGAGGCGCACATCATCTCCGCCGTCCTGGCTCGCGTTTCCATTCCCGTCTTGCACTCTGCCGCAGCTCTCAAGGGTCTGTGTGACATTGCTGCCCAGGAGGCGTCCCAGGGCAGCGAGGGCGGCGGCGCGACCAACATCTTTATCAAGACTTTGCTGGAGAAGAAGTACGCGCTTCCGTATCAAGTCATTGACGCCCTTGTCTTCCACTTCCTGCGTTTCGGCAGGGAAGACCTCGCCGGCTCACAACAGACGGAGGATGCCATGGCGGGTGTCTCTGGTGAAGGAGACATCAAGACGAAGCTGCCCGTCATCTGGCACCAAAGTCTGCTGGCTTTCGCCCAAAGATACAAGGGTGATGTTACGGAAGATCAGCGAGAGGCCCTGCTCGATATGCTGCTCAGCCATGGTCATTCAGCCATCGGTCCTGAAGTTCGGAGGGAATTGTTGGCTGGCAGAGGACGTGGAGTTCCCTTGGAGCCTCAACAGGTTGCGCTCGACGGGGATGATACCATGTTGATTGATTGAAGGAGGGGGGCACGGAAGCAAAGGCGGGACGAGGGAGCAGGACGATGCCGACGTGGTCGTCAGGGGACTGGCTCTTGCATGGCGTATGGAGTAAACGGATTGGCAGATCTACACCAGCAAGATTTACATGAGAAATATGAAAGTACATTGTCCTTCAAAGGCGAGGGTGGATAGCAGCGTTTGCCTATCGGCTGGTATCATGCAAACGGGGCCAAACCGTAAGGCTGGAAACTGTAGGGCTGGACCATCCAAGGCTGAAAACTGCACAACGGCAAGTGTGTCTGCCGCCAGTGACAGATTTGAGATTGGCGCCTTCCTGTTGCGTTGTAGCTCGCAGTGGATGCTTTATGCCGCCCGTTCGTTCGTCTTGTGTGTCCAGGGCCTGCAGACACCACTTTTCGACGTTTCACGATCCTCCCTCTCTGACCCTGTAATGATCCTAAGACCCTTCTCTCCCGCCCTATTCTATCATTGCTAAACAAGTCGCTGAAACGAAGCACAGTGTAATATCGAATATTGCCATTGCCTGACTCACTCGCACCTCATCTCCGTCCATCTCGTGGCCCTATCCAAACCACGACTGGTCATACAACTGACCAGCAGACTCATCGCAAGAACTGTTGCTTGATACTTTGTGAAGACCGCACGCCGTTTGCCGAATAGCGCGCGTGCCATGGAGACTTCATGTCGGAGGCTCTGGTTGCTCGAGATACTATGCTCCCCAGCCCGTTCGTGCCAACTCCCAACGAGGTAACGTACGTTATCAAGCATGACCAGTTGCGAGGCGCGTCGAATCGTCAACTTGCTCAATACAGCTGCAGCTATTTCAACCTGCCGTCGTCTGCCTTTTCAACACCCCCACTCCTTGTCAATTCTTCAGCTCCCGCTGCTGCCCCCGAGGTTTGTGATTCCAGAGCGCTGGGATGGCCCAAGACTATGGCGCGCGATACGGCACAAACAGAAACATCGGTCTCTAATTCCCTGTTTATGCCGGGCCAGGCCCCGAAATGCAACTCTTCTCCGCGCCCGGCCGCGCCCGGCTTTGGTGTAGATCCCCCACGTCCACCTCGCGAGGGATACGAATAGGTCTGGTTCCCAGAAGGCTATTGGGCAGAAAGAGAGGCGGTATCTGCACCAAGAGCAAAAAGCAACGCCAGCTCGCGACTGTGGAAATGGAAGTCACGTTCTCAGAAGTCAACAAGCGAGACGGAAGGGCGAGACCTGTTCCACGCATCGCCAACGACGCTCATGTCGTCGGCTCCGTTGTCCAAGCTTGGCGGTCGCAATGCTCCTCTGCTCGCGAGTCCATATCTGTCAGAGTCGGCTCATGTGTTGTCGCTGCAACATCCAGGGGGGGGAGGTGAGCCACATGAAACGAACGGAAGCGACGACATGACGCCGAAATCAAACGAGGCCGCGGCCAAGTCGGGCGAAAATGCGAGTTTGATCGGGGCGAAGATTGAAGCTCGACGGACAAACTCACGTCCGAGAGCTCGCTCCAATAGCCCCAAGAAGCCCAACTTGCCCAGGATAGATGACTACTTTCTCCTCCCACCCAGCAGTGGGTCTCGACCTCTTTCGGCGCGTGACAAGGTACTGAACTCTGATATGAGTCTTTGGTCCGAAATGTTTTTAAGCTGACGCTCTTTTTCTTTTTCTTCCTTTTTTTTCCCTTTTTGCACGCAGGAAGAGACTGTTGTCGAGGGTAGCGAGGCTCAAGAGCCAGAGGAGACAGAGGCGCCGAAGCAGGTGGCATCAGAGGAGCTAGAGGTTGGCTGCGGTTCTTTCATGGCCATTCCGTGGCTGAGGTCTTGGTCATATGTTTTTGGAAAAAAGAAACAGCGGGCAAAAGGTGAACGGGAGCACGCGAGGCTCAACCGCAAACTCCACACGCGATCTCGTCGTCAATCCAGGTCTCCGCGCAGATCACTGTATTCCATGACCAAATCCAGACGAAGCTCGGGAGCCACCAAAGTGGCACCGCTGAACACGTCTCAAAGCAAAAACAGTGAGTTGCTTGAGGAAGCCGCCATGGAGGTAAAGATATCAAGACTAATAACTCCTCTCCTTGTTCAGGCAGCTTCAGAACTGCCAATACTCAATTTCCTGGCAACGTAAGTACAAGACATGTTCCCCATGCGGGATCTGGGCTTTTGATAATAACCGGCACCAGGAGGCCGTGCGTGTGAGCACGCCTCCAATGGACGAGGACACGGCGGATGGCAGGCCGAGGGGCTTCTTCTTGTCATTGCCACCTCCGGGAGGCAAGTTGGGCAATGTTCCTTCAACGGCACCCTCTTCACCCCATTTTTGTCCAGACTTTCAGCCTCGAGGCCAGCAGCGAGGTAATGATACTTGTACCCAACCACGTGAATGGTGGGATCCGGTGCCGGTATCACGAGCTCGACGACGACGACAGCAGCAGCAGCAGCAGCAGCAGCAGCAGCAGCAGCCGGCGCCGCACAAGTTTGAGTTCAATGTACCTGAGCATTTGCCAAGCAGTCCTCTGTGTCCGGCCAATAGTCGTCATAAGAGTGGTGGGACGGGGTTGTGTGTCTATCATGGTCGGAGAAGGGTGCAGTCGAGGCTGAGGGACACGAGCACCTGGGAGAGCGGACCGCAACTGACTGTCGCGTCGTGTGAATAAGCCTGAATTGTAGAAGTCTATGGAGAGGTGTTTGTTTGCTCAAGGCGAGTATTTATGGTTCATGTTGTCTGCCTGTTGTGCCATGTGAATAAGCCCGGATTGGAGAAGTTCCATGGAGAGGTGTTTCTTTGCTTGAGTCGAGTATTTATGATTCATGTGTGCGGCCTGCATGCTTTTGAGTGTGTGTGTGTGTGTGTGTGTGTGTGGATTTTGTGTTTATTCCCAGAGGTATACTAACAAGAATCCCAATTGCTGGATCGTTTTCAAGTCGACAAGCACACAGATGGGCCGATTTATCCAATGCTTGTATGGCCCCGAAGATGGTCGAGGGACAAAGAGGATCGTCACTTGCATGTGACTTTGTGTGACAATCAAGGCCCAGGCCATTCATTCATTCGTCAATGGAGTCGGGGAGTGGGGCAAAAGGCATGCATGCAGCTGACCGCGCGCGCTCAACGCGTCTCCCAGACTGATTTATGACTTGGCGCCGAGCCAACAGACGCGGAAGCGGAAGGCGCTGCACTCGCTGCCAACGTCCACGATCGAGACAGACACAGACGACAGGCGGTGCTTCCGAGGGCGACGGAACGGCAATGGATTTGGATTCGACGCCGGGTCGAAAACGGGGAGGACATGGTGCGGGGGAGGATGGTCATGGGGAAATGACGCTGATGGGTCGAAAACGATTACTGCATGGTGTGGGAGAGGATGGTTGTGGGCGACCGACGCTGATGCCGACGAGTCAAAAACAATCACTACATGGTGTGGGAGAGGATGGTTATAGGCAACCGACGCCGACGAGTCGAAAACGATCGCTAGACGACACGGAAAACCATGTCCATGGGACGCGGACGCAGACTCCCTCGTCGACCAAGCGCCCGAAATTAGACGACTCGGCGGCCGCATCGCCCTCGACACCGACACCCACGGCTTTGACGAGCAATGGTTCTGCCGTTCCGGGAGGTCCTGCCGGCCATGGTCATCTTCCACAGCCGGCAGGTGACGGGGTAGCGAACTCCAGGTCGGCTCCCACCGTCTCTTCACCCGCTGCCCCAAAGCCGCCCCTTGGCGCCACCAATGGGTTCCTCAACAGACCTTCCGTCGGCAACGGCCCTTCACCATCGAAGCCCCGGCCAGCGATCAAGACGGCTGCTCTGAGGGGCACGAAATGGGACAATGGGGATCTCCCTCCGGCGAAAAAGGCCACCGTGCCCAAGAGTCGAGCAGGGCGGCCGCCGGCGAAACCAGCAGAAGCGAAAACGAGGGCTATTCCGACGGACGGGGACGACGACGACACAACATCGCCGTCAAAGTCCGTCGCCGCCGCCGCCGCCGCCGCCGCCGCACCAAAGGGTATCCTCACGCCTAGCAAAAAAAAGAGAGGCCGGCCACGAAAAACCGTCACGTTTAACCGGGAAGGCATCGATGGGGAGGTGTTTTTCGAGGACCTACCCAAGACGCCGAGCGTGAAGAAGCAGCAGCAGCAGCAGCAAAAGTCACGATTATCCAAAGCACAGAAGGAGCAGGCGCAGACGCGCTACGATGAAATAGTCTGCGAGGTATGCTCCAAGCCCGACTCCAAGGCGCCCAACGAGATTATCCTGTGCGACAACTGCGACTTTGCCGTGCACCAGCTGTGCTATGATGTTGCCGAGATTCCCGACGGCGAGTGGATGTGTCGGTCTTGCACGCAGGAGGATGTGCCCAGGCTGCAGGCGCCGCCGCCGCCGCCGGGCCTCGAGGACGGGGGGGGGGAAGATGGTGCGCTGGCGCGGGCGCGGGCGGTGGACGTGCCGGATATACCTAATCTGGAGGTCCATCTGCGGGCGTTTCAGCGCGTGTTGCTGGATCGGTGCTCGGGACGGCGGAGGTTGCGGATGTTTGGGCAGGAGGAGGCGTATGAGAAGGTGAGGGGGGTGGTGGAGCGGACGGTTGTGGCGGGGGAGGGGAATTCGGTGTTGGTTATTGGGGGGAGGGGGTGTGGGAAGACGACGGTATGTTGTTGTTGTGTTTCATATGCTGTGCTCGGTGTGGATTGCCTTTTCTTTTTTCTTTTTTCTTTCTTCTCCTTCTTTCTCTTTTTCTTCCTTTCCGCCGGAGGCGGGAGCTCGCCGCAGGCGGCCCCCGGCAGGGCCCCCGGAGGGATATTTTCGTTTATTCCATTCTTTTCGTTTTTTATTTTCTTTTCTTTCTTTCCTTTCTTTCTTCTTGGTTTTACAACAATGCGGGTGTGTTGCTGATGAATCCTGGCACAGCTTGTGGAGAACATCATTGTCGACTTGGCCAAGGAGCACCGGCACTTGTTTCACGTGGTCCGGCTGAATGGCTTCATCCACACAGACGACAAGCTGGCCCTCAAGGAGATATGGAGACAGCTCGGCAAGGAGATGGAGGTGGAGGACGATGTGCTCAACCGGGTACGTACAGACTTTTTTGCCGAGACGGCCACTTTCAAGTTCAAGTTCAAGTTGACGAATCCGGATGCAAGAACTGACTGGGAAGAGCCCGCTCTAGACCAACTACGCCGACACAATGGCATCACTGCTGGCACTGCTATCACACCCATCCGAGATTATGGGGGGGGCCACAGACGAGGGCACGACGTCGCAGTCGGTCGTCTTCATCATTGACGAGTTCGACATGTTTGCGGCGCACGCGCGACAGACGCTCCTGTACAACCTGTTTGACATTGCGCAGTCGCGCAAGGCGCCCGTCGCGGTCATCGGCTGCACGACGCGGCTCGACGTGGTGGAGATGCTCGAGAAGAGGGTCAAGAGCCGGTTCAGCCACCGGCATGTGTATCTCGCGGCGGCGAGGTCGCTGCCGGCGTTCTGGCAGCTGTGCCGGCAGGGGCTGATGATTGACCGGCCGGATGCGGCGGCGGAGGGCATCGACACGGACGTCGAGGGGTACGTCGCGTTCCAGGAGTACTGGACGGGCAAGATTGAGGGACTGTACCGGGAGAGGCCGTTCCAGCACCTCGTGCAGTATCACTTTTTCACGACCAAGTCGGCGGGGGCGTTCCTGACGGAGTGGATACTGCCGCTGTCGGCGCTGTCGGCGCGGGACATGACGCTCGTCTGTCCGACGGTGGGGGCTGGGATCGGAGGGGTTGGGGGGGTGTCGTCGTCGTCGCTGGCGCCGCCAGACTCGCGGCTGCACCTTTTGGCGGCGCTCTCGGATCTGGATCTCGCGATGCTGATCGCGGCGGCGCGGCTCGACATTGTGGCCCACACGGACACGGTCAACTTCGCCATGGCGTACGACGAGTACAGCTCGCTGGCGGCGAGGCAGCGCGTGCAGTCGTCGGCGGGGGGCGGCGGCGGGATGCTGGCGCTGGGGGGGCTGGGCCGGGTATGGAGCCGGGGCGTGGCGGCGATTGCCTGGGAGAGGCTCATCGGGCTGGGGCTTCTGGTGCCGGCGGGGATCGGGGGGGGTCGCGGCGGCGGCACAGGCGCGGGCATGAGGCACGGGGGGCTGGACGGCAGGATGTGGAGGGTTGATGTTGCGCTTGAGGAGGTGCCGAAGGGGGTGAAGCTGGGGCAGGTTTTGGGGCGGTGGTGTCGGGAGATTTAGGCTGTGATGGCCGGGGGGGGGGGGGGGGGTGTATGGAGGAGGAGTGAGCGGGCTGGGGTGGTGCGTAGGGGGAATCTTGAAGGGGTTGGATGGTGATGAAGACGGGAGCGAGATGGTGGCGGCAAGGCATTGGTGTGTTGAAAGGCTTGTGCGTGAGGGGGGGGGCATAGAAGGGGAGTCAGTCCCCTTTGGGAGTGTTGGTGATTATGTTTTCTGTACAACATGTAGATGGCGGGTGGTATACAGACGTCATGGACGAGTCCATACCTGCATGTACATGCAGACAGACAGACAGGCAGGCAGACATGGCTGGCAGACGGCACGGCACGGCACGGCACGGCACGGCACGGCACGGCACGGCACAATAGACATGAATCGTTCCCGGCCGAGACTTTGAACATGGCGCGGCACCGGGCGCCTGCGGCGTCTCGTTGTGTGTCTCTGCATGCATGCACATGGGTTTGTATGCCATGCCGGATTCTATCATATCAATGTCTCCGGGTACTTGGTCGACCAGGGACGGCAAACCACGACGGAGAATACACAGCCAAGGCGCTCCCGAGAGACACGTCTTGTACATGAATCATTCGTCACAAGGTGCTTCTTCTTCTTCTTCTTGCTTGCCGTGTGTTACGACCCGAGCCGGCGGCAGATGAGGTCGTCAACCCCCGTTTACGTATACGCCGGGAACAAACAGGGTCGAGGAAGACGGTGCACATGTGTACGTACCTGCCTACGCGGGAAGTAAGTGCCCGCGTTGCCTCTCGTGGAACCGGGCTCGTCCCGAAACTGACATCCGGGGAGGAAGAAAGACCGGCTCCTCGGATGACGTCTGGATCCCGTCTCCCGTCCCGCATCCATCGTACAAGCCGGCAGAGCGTCGGATCCGCCTGGCAAGCAATTGCTCTGCCTTGCTGGTGTCCCTCCGGGGGCCCTGCCGGGGGCCGCCTGCGGCGAGCTGCCGCCTTCGGCGGATATCCCCTTGCCTTTATAGTAAAAGCCTGTAGTAATCCTTTATAGTAAAAGCCTGTATTCATCATCTTTTAGTTTTACTATCCCTCTAGGGGCTCTGCCAGGGGCCGCCTGCGGCGGACTTCCGCCTACAGCAAGGTCAAGAGCCCGTCTTGATGCCGCACATTCCGTGTTCCTCTGCTGGGAATTGACGAAGCGGCCGATGGCACGTGGACGAGAGCCGCGCCGCCCGCCCTCGCGCATCATCATGTTTCGGCCCGGCTGGGCAAAGCCGCCTCGCCGACGGGGTCGCCTGTTGCTGCCGGGGGTTGTCTGCCCCGGTGAGCCGCGGGCACGGCGTGGTTGCGGCATCTCGAGCGGGGGATGTTGACGGGCTGTCCGGCTTGCGACTCTGGGCCGAGACGCGGTCGGTGGTGGGACGCATGACGAGCAGGGCGAGGAAACTCTCGTCTCCGCCTGCGAGGACGTCGGGTTGCTGCCGAGGCCGTCTACGGCCTTTGTCAAGAGGAAGACGAGAGGGAGCCGGGCCGCCGCTCCATGACACAGGCTTTTGATACAAAGGTAAGGGGACGTCCGCCGAAGGCGGCAGCTCGCCGCAGGCGGCCCCCGGCAGGGCCCCCGGAGGGACATGAAAAACAAAAGATAATTAATGTAGGCTTTTACTATAAAGGTAAGGGAATATCTGCTAAAGACAGTAGCTTGCTATAGGCAGCCCTTAGCAGGGCCTTTAAAGGGATATTAAAAATAAAAAATAATTAATATAAGCTTTTGATATAAAGGTAAAGAAATATCTGCTAAACGTAGTAGCTTACTATAGGCAGCCCTTAGTATAGCCCTTGGAGGGATATTAAAAATAAAAGATAATTAATATAGGCTTTTAAAATAAAGGCAAGGGAACATCCGCCGAAGGCGGCAGCTCGCCGCAGGCGGCCCCCGGCAGGGCCCCCGGAGGGACATTAAAACAAAAGATGATTAATATAGGCTTTTAATATAAAGGTAAGGGAATATCCGCCGAAGGCGGCAGCTCGCTGCAGGCGGCCCCCGGCAGGGCCCCCGGAGGGACATCAAAACAAAAGATGATTAACACAGGCTTTTGATACACAGGCGGGGACGGCCCCCCCGGCAGGGCCCCGGAGGGATACCGGCGCAAAGAAGCGGGAGCGCGCATGGGGCGAAGGCGAGGCAGACAGGGACGGAATCACACGGAGCCGTGGACAAACAGCGAAAGCCCTGCACGCGACGGCAAGCTCTCACGCGAGCTGTACACGATCTTCGGAGGAAAGAGGAAGACGAAGAGAAGTCTAGGGTAAAAAAGAAGGGCATTCGAGGCGCCCACAGGCTGCAGCGCACAAGAGCATGTGCGGCGCTTGAAGCCAGCCTCGTCTCGTGCGGGCTTCGGTTTTCGGGCGAAGATGGACGTGCGGGTTCACCTGGTGCCCGCGACATGTCATCTTGGCTGGGCGAGAGAAGAAGAAGAAGAAGAAGAAGAAGAAGCGGGTGGTGGAGAAGATTAAAAGATGTGTTCCCTAGTAAGATACTACAGATTAATGAAGAAAGCCCCCTAGCTAGGCGAGTACATGATATCCCCGGACAACGACCGACAGACAGTCGTGCGGCTCCCGTCGCCGCTCACAAAACAACAACGGCCACGAGACCGGCGGCCGCGGCCGCGCAGCCGACGGCGATGGGGCGCGCGCTCGCGCCGGCGACGACGACGGGCGCGGCAGGACGCGGCTGCGTCGTGTTGCCGCCGCTGGGGTTGCCGGGGGGCGTCGTGTTGGCGCCGCTGGGGTTGCCGGGGGGCGTCGTGTTGCCGCCGCTGGGGTTGCCGGGGGGCGTCTTGTTGGCAACGTCGGGCTTGCAGGGCGAGTCGTAGTCGTGGTTGTCGGGCGGGGGGGGCGTCTTGCCCTGGTGCTTGTCCGGCGTCCCGGGGTGCCCCGGGCGGGGGCTCTGGCGAGGTCATGTGCGTGAGCAAAAAGCAGGGGGACACGCAGCATGAGAAGAGGAAGGATGAAAAGAAAAAGGGAAAAAAAAAAAAAAAAAAAAAAAAAAAGGTTTACTTCAACAAGAGGGGGTATCGTCTCACCTCGACAATGGTGCAGGGACAGTCCAGGATGGTCAAGGTCGTGGGCCGCGTGACGGTGTACGTCTTGGAGCCGACGCAAAAGGTCGTCGGCTCGGGGCAGTACGTGGTGAAGGCGGAGAAGACGCGTGTGACGACGGCGGCGGGCGCCGTGCCGTTGGCGGGCGTCGAGGAGGAGGCGGACGGGGTGCTGGCGGGAGTGGGCGTCGTGCGTGTCGTGGAGCGCGAGCCTGCCGCGGACGGCGAAGCTGACGTGGAGCGCGAGCTTGTCACGGGCGGCGGGCTCGTCCCGGGCTGGGAGCTCGTCCCGACCTGCGAGCTCGTCCCCGGGCGGGACGACGGAGACCCGGGCTGGGAGCTCGTCCCGACCTGCGAGCCCGTCCCCGGGCGGGACGACGGAGACCCGGACTGGGCAAGGCCCAGGCCCGCGAGGGTGGACATGGCAAGGAGAGCGTTGCCAAGGAGCATGGTGAACGAAAGTGGATGTAAAGGAGCGTGACGGGCGTCTGCGTGCCGGGGAGGGAGAAGCAAGAAGAAGAAGAAGAAGAAGAAGAAGAAGAAGAAGGAAAGAAAGCAAGGGGGAGCAAGAAGGCGAGCGACCGGGTTAGGACCGCACCGGATGATGGAGACGAGAGAACAGCCCGGACAGAGGAGGCACCGCCCTTGTGTTTTATAATGCGACGGCGCGTCCTGACGCAGCGTGCCGCAGACACGGATGGCATGCACGGGCGCGTGTGTGAAGCCGGTGTGTGCATCCAGGATGGACGACGCGACATGCGGAGGCGTCCAACACTGTCTGGAGAAAGAACAACAGCCCAGGGCGGTTCTTCATGCCGGGCACCTGCCTCGCTGCGGCCTTTTCCTCCCGCTGGAATCGCGCCGCATACCGGCCCGCGGCGGCGTCTCGCCCTGGTGTCGTAGACGAGGAAAAGAAGAGGCGTCGTAGACGAGGAAAAGAACAGGCGTCGTAGACGAGGAAAAGAAGAGGAGGGAGGGAGAGACTGGCGAGCCCGGCCGGCGGTGGTGTGCCGCCAAGACGGGCGTGGTGGCGCGCCGTCGGGCTCTGAGACGCGGTGCGGCCGGCCGGCGGCATTCCAGCCGGCGAAAGGGGGGGCGGGGGCATGCCGTTTCCGCACAGCCCAGGACGGGCCAGCCTGGGGCCTGTCTCAGCCGTGGCGCCGGCCCGGCATGATGCGCTCCCTGGCTTCGCCGCCGGGGCCCACGCGCGCGTTTGCATACCGCAGGGCCGCACCGCTTGCATGGCCAAAGGGCCCAGACCGGCGATCCCGCGCGGCTGGCATTCCCTCGTGCCGCCCGCGCCCGGTGCCTGGCACGTGCGCATGGGTATTCGGTTCGCGGCCATGCTCCGCGTCGGCTGTGTCCCTCCGGGGGCCCTGCCGGGGGCCGCCGGAGGCGGACTCCCACTCTCTAGTATAATTGCTACATTAAACAATCCTACCTCGAAATATCCCTCCGGGGGCCCTGCCGGGGGCCGCCTGCGGCGAGCTGCCGCCTCCGGCGGACTCCCTATTTAATAGCATTAAAAACCTGCATAAATAATCCTGCTTTTGTAAATATCCCTCCGGGGGCCCTGCCGGGGGCCGCCTGCGGCGGGCTGCCGCCTCCGGCGGACGTCCCCTTATCTTTATAGTAAAAGCCTGTATAAATTAACTTTTATTTCTAATATCCCTCCGGCGGACCTGCCTCGCAATAGTATCAAAAACCACGCCAGACGCGTGCCGCACCCGCTCACCAAGGACGTACCAATAACCCGCACCCGCACCCGCACCCGCACCCGCCCACCCTCTCTCTTCGAGCGACCCCCGAGACCAGGTCGGAGCGTGGTCGACGCCATGGCGTGAGCGTCATCCATGCGCCGCCGGCAGATTGGTTGTCGTCACACCCGCGCCGAGCTCATCTGTCCATCAACCAACCCTCTCATCGATTCCATGCCCCGACCCATCTTTCCGCGCGACCCGCTTCGCAACGCAGCAGGTCCCACGGCCGGCCGGCCACACAGTGCGGCGCCCCACCGGCACCACCCGGCCGCATCCATCCACATCACACGTGCACACACACACACACACGTGCACACACACACACACACGTGCACACACACACACACACACACACCACCCGCCCGCC
>AFQZ01000790.1:0-24521 GCA_000222935.2 Aciculosporium take MAFF-241224 | reverse complement strand
GAAGCAGTAATAGCTATATGTCTGTTTTTTTTTTTTTTTTTTTTTTTTTTTTATTATATAGGTTTAGACTTAGTCTATTTTTTATAGAATTTTATAGATTAAATCTAGTTTGCCCTCCGTTTAGGCCTATTATAGCTATATATATTACCCTATTATGCTTTAAATCTCTCTAGTACTACTATCTCTAGGAAACTTTTTAGGGGCTTCTATATTAGCTAGGTGTACTTAACCTATTTAACTAGTATATCCCGTTGGTTTCTATAACCTTATGCGTTTCTTACTACTAATATCTCTTTTACTTTGTATTTTACTAACTCTAAATTGTCTTTATGTAATAAGAGTGTTAGCCCTAGTCTAGAATCCGCTAGTAATTGTAATAAAAGTAGGTTAGATATGGCCCTTTTTATTAAGTTTATATAAAAGACAGGGTGTATGCCCCGTAGGACGTTAAGTTAAATAGTAAGTAGTGTTAGTGTGTTTAAAACCTAATATTTTACCTTAACCTAGTTAAGTTTCTGGCTAGGGCGATTAGTCTTAATATAATGCAGATTTAACCACATAAAGTCTCCTGCCTGGTATTGTTCTGCTGGTCGTTAGGAAGCATTTGCTGCATTCTATTATTATTATTATATAAAGTCAATCGCTGCCTAGGCTAGTGTTGTTCCCTTTTAGAGATATTCTAGGAATAGTACGGCCCTCTCTTTAGGTAAAGTTAGACTCTTAGTTATGTCTAATACTTATTAAATTAGCTTAATATTAAACCCCTTTAGCGCCCGGTTTACGCTTAGCCTAGTTACTATGGACGTTTGGTTATTAAGTGCTATTTAGCAAGCCAGGAGATAATCGGCCTAATCATGTTGTAAAAAGGTAATAACTACTTAGAGGACTGCTTATATCTCTTAGTTTACTTGTTTTATTCTGCTGTCTGTTTAAGGGTAATATAATATAAATAACAGCTGTTCTATACCTACCTTCTTATAAAGCGTGGTCTAAAAACAGCTAAGCTAATCTAATCCATGGTTAGAGATAATCTAATAGAGAAACCTATAAAATCGCCACTAGTAGTGTTTAAAGCGTTCTGTGCACGCCTTAGCTGCTATACTTATTATTACCTCCAACTATACGTACTTAGAGAGGCAATCCGTAATAACTATTAGGTAGTGTAGTAACTTCTTATTATATATGGGGAGATTAGTCATAAAATCCACTAATATCTATAACTAGTAACAGTCTGCTACTGGTATAGGTTTCAAAAGCCCCTGTCGAAGTTGTCGACTCTTTCTCCTACTATAACAGTGGCAATTCCGTATAAACTATACTACGTCTTTTAATATCCTATTCTAGTGATAGTCTCTCTGTAACGCCTAGAAAGTGGTATTCCTCCCTAGGTGACCTAACATAGGCAAGTCGTAAACCCGTTGTATAAGCAATATAGTAAGAGGCTTATATTGGGGAATCCAGAGCTGCCCCCGGAATTATAGTGCTCCTTAGGCGTTTAATGTGTAATTTACTATTTAAGATTTAGTCCCTGCGGAGGCGGGAAATTTCCGCTTTACTACCTAAACTACTACTAATTTTATGCCGTATAAGCCATTTATAGTAACTCCCTAATTCCATAGATCCTGAAGGTATTTATCCTAAAAGAGGTTAGAACCTTGTGGTAATAGCCCTGTTAAATCTGTGCTAATAACGTCTTATGTGATTATTTTATCCAGATCGTTATTATTCTAGTTGCTATCCTCCTCTAGCTTAGCCGTCATTTACACTCCTACCAGGGATGTATTGCCTGTGTCTAGGCTTTAGACCGGATGTATAATGCACCCTATAGGACGGCTCCCCTAACCTTAATCTTGCTCCCGTTAAGAGAGAGCATCTGGCCTACCTGCTTATATACCTAGATAATATTAGAGGTAAAAATTAAAAAGAGATAATATTTCGGCCTATCTTACCTGCCTTTTTAACATCTCTTAAGGAGCTGTAAAATATTCTAGATTTTTATGGTTAGTAAGAATTATAAACGGTTGGGCCACACTTTGCAGTTCTGCTGACTATGCCTTAAGATAAGAAATAATACTATAGAGCTCCTTATTATAAATTGTATAGTTCCGTTACGCTGCCGTAAGTCATGCTAAGTAATATACAATAAGCCGCCATACACCCTTTGGATTGCATTATAAAAGGCATCTGCCTATTGCTTTATTAAAAGAATTAGCTTCTACTTACGTCTCTAGGTCGGGGTCCTATTATATAAGAATTAGGGATAATATAAAAGCTGTCTTAAGCGCCTGGAATGCCTTCTTGCGTTTAGGAGTCCAATAGAACCTAACTGCCTTCTTAGTAAGGTCAGTAAGGGGCCCTGCTAGGTCCGAGAAATTATTGATAAATTCCCGATAAAAATTCGTAAAGCCTAGGAAACTCCTTACTCTGCGTACTAATTAGGGTGACTCCTAGTCCTAAATAGCTGCAATCTTCTCTAGGTTAGGACAGACAGCTTTTCCTGCTTCCATAATAAATCCTAAGTATTTTACTTCCTAGACTATAAACGCATACTTATTAATATCTAAGTATAGCCTAGCTTGTTCTAACTGGCATAGAACTTCTTGCACTTTTTTTATATAGTCCTTCTTTAAACCTCCGGAATAGATAAGGATATTATCTAAGTAAGCCGTTATATAATCTCCTAATGTATCCCTTAATGCATTATTAATATAACGCTAAAAAGTAGCAGGCGCCCTGGCTAAACTAAATAGGCAAACCAGCTACTTAAATAATCCAAACCTGGTCTAAAACGCAGTTAGGCCTTTGTCCCCCTGTATAACCTATAGTTTATAAAAAGCTATGTAGACATTAAGTTTAGTAAAATATCTTACCCTAGCTAAGGAGCAAAGCGTCTCCTTAATTAAGGGAAGAGAATATCTATCCTAGACTATAACTTTATTTAGTGCTTAATAGTCAATATAAAACCGCTAACCCCCCCTAGCTTTCTTAACTAACAGGACTAGAGCTCTAGCTGAGGAAAAGCTAGCCTAGATCTAACCTTTATCCTAAAGGTCCACGATTTATTTCTGAATTTCTAGAAGCTGTTCCCGAGGCATATTATACAAGGGGGCCTAAGGGAGCTCTGGCTCTATCCTATTAGGGTTTTTCCACAGCCAAATATAATAGTCTGCAGTCCCCTAGTATAGCGGCAATACATTCGCCTTTTCTTTATTAAATAAGGCTAAGAAATCCTAGAGCTCCTTAGGTAAGCAGTCCATTAGGGCCTGAGTAGGATCTGCTATGGGTGTAACTATTAGTATAGAGGTTATATCCCGTAAGCTAGTAGCTAAGAACTATATATCTGTTTGTTTCTTTGCTACTGCTTGTTATGCTATTCCCCTATAAACAGAGCCTAATATTTCCGTTATTAGATTATTAGTTTTCCTTGTAGTTATTGCTTAAACCTAAAGATTTCTTAAAGAACAGACTATAAGAGATTCCTGTATAGCGTAAATTTTAATATTATATTGTTTTAACTAAGGGGTCCCTAAGATATATAAACAGGTAAGTCCCGGTATTATATATATAGAAACTGGGAAACTCTATCCATCCACGTTAGCTACAAATCGGGTAAACCTGGATATCTTTATAGGACCCTAATAGAAACCCTCTTGGCCCCGTTTTTTAATAGACACAGCTGTTTATATTTGTCGTAGTTAGGCTAAATTAATTATAGGAAATCCTATGCGTTGTGCAAAGGATTTGCTTATAGTAGTATAACTATTATAACTATTATTCACTTATGCATTAGTAAAGGCTTTCTTGTTAAACAAAACTAGTATTAAAAAGGGAGTTAAGTTTATATTTTTCTTTATCTATTTATAAGCGCCTTTGCCTGTGGGTGGTATTTAGTAAGATAGCTTTCTGCCTTTTTCTTCCCCTTTACTAAGCCTTAAGCTTAGGGGCTGTCTTTTTCTAATTCCTCTCCTACTTCGGATTCTGCTTAGGTGCTTATTATCTCTATAATATAAATGTTAAAATCCAGACAACATGCCGGAAGGAGGCAGCAAGCCTTTGCCTAGTAACCAGTAGTACTATAACGCAGGCATTAGTTATTATCTCTATAAGCCTGTATTGTTTCTGCTAATACCCACTTAGCACAGGTTTTGCCTGCGTTTTAGTGCCCTGTAGAAGACGTGATGTTTACTCCTGTTATTTACACATCCCTATCCTTTTTACAAGATATACCTAAAGGGAATCCAGTTTGTCCTTTGCATTTAGTTTTTAATTATTCTTCCAGGTTATAAGACTTAATATTAAGGGCAATACCCTAAAGTCTTACTACTGCCTGTTTATAATTAGTACAGGGAATATCCTGCCCTACATAGTAATTACGTATTTTTTTGTTTAAAGCTATATATAGCTTTAATAATTTAATAAAATCCGCCTATTTACATCCTTTAGTAAGAACTAATTTTTATTTAAAACGGACAAAAAAATCATTAAATTTTTTGCCTAAGCGTTATTCTACTTAATTAAGTTTAGTAACAGCGCGTTCCTATTAATAAGGGTCTACAAATAAGGAGTTAAGATATCCTAAAAAATTATCTAAGGAGTAACCAAGGGTTTCTCCAGCCTTAAAGAAAGGAGCGACCCAGGCCCTGACCTTAGCTGACAGATATTGGTATATAAAACACCATTTATCCTAAGCGCTCCTAATAAAGTCGCTATTAGCTTGTAGTTTATAAGCTAAGAGGTTGCGCCACACCTGGTATTTAATTTAATTCCTGTTATACGGGTTACCCATATTAAGGGGCTTTCTCTTAGGTTTTTTCTCTATTAGAGGATCTCTCTATTATCTGCCTGCACCTAAGGCGCCCGCACCCTAGGTAAAGGGTGTAGCTAAAGCGGTTGCAATTCTAAGCTGCTTAGATAGTATTACAACTTAGTTAGCAGTGTCCTGGTTTATCTGCTCGTGTATAGCTATAATATATTAAAGCCTTATTAATTCCTATATGGTGTCTATCCCTGCTAAATCGCCTGCTATATTGGGCTGTATTATGCCCTGTTGTGTTTTATTCATATTAAATGTTACCTCTCTGTAAAACCTATAATAGTTTCTTAAATAAAGACAAAAGGAAGAAGATTATATATTATGGTCTAGCTAATATGCAACTACAGTATTAGTGACTATAAATAAGAATAATCTTCTTAGGAAAGCAGAAAAGGAAAAGATCTGCAATCCTTCCAGAACTCCTGCCTTTATAGCTTATCCCCTTTACTATTATATAGCCTAAGTAAAGAGGCCAGAGTATAATAGACCTAAATACATATAGGGTCCGATTCGCTAGCGTAAAGCTTGAGTTAAGAGGCTAAATTAGAGTATATTAGTATGCGCGCCTAACTTGTATCGCTTGTATAGCTTGTAAAGTCTGGCTTCTGTAATGTAGTCATTCTTCCGATTGTAAAGATCCGAGCCTAAAGCTCGAATCCATCACATCTACCCCCCTAGTTTGCTTAACTCCTTAGGGGTTTTTCCAGGTTTACATAGAACTACTACCTTTGCTTGCCAGAAGGAGGCCAGATAGTATCCTAAACTGTAGTATGCATTTATAAGACATATTAAACATAATATTAGGGCTGCTTTATATAGCTTAAGAAAACCTATTAATAGCTTATCTAGCCCTAGGGCTTTCTAACTTACTATATTTTTTATAACTTCTTTAATTTCCTCCTTTGTAAACATAGGAACCACCTAATCATTACTACTATATCTTATCCCTTTCTTTACCTTTAGACCTAAAGCCCTAGCTATAAATAAAGGGAAGAACCTCTCTATAAATACCTTTACCTTACCCTTATATATAACCTTTACTATCTCCTTTCTGCTATTATCTCCTAGCTAGGTTAGTAGTAAGACCTATTACCTCTTAGGGGAAAGTCCACTCTATAGCTAGGCCTAATGCTCTAGGGTTTAGAGGCTCCCTTTAAACTTAGATAACTTACTAACTACCTATTACTAGCTGCTTCTCTTCTCCTTTAAGATAATATAATTCTATTTTTTTATAGCTTTTATTAAGGCCTGCTATGCTTCTTGTGTTTATTATAACTACTACTATTTATTAGCATATCTTACCTTTACTATTACATTCTTTACCCTTTTATTCTACTATAGCTATAGTTTACTATGCCCTTAAGGTTATTTAGATGCTGCTATATTAGCTATCTCTGTAAGCTATTAGGTAAGCTACTGCATATAGTTATTAATTTCTTGCTGGTTATATAGCGGGAGCTTTAACCCCTTCTTTTTAAGCCTGTTTAAAGCCTCTGCTATAATAAGGTTCTTATCTGCTGTCCTTTAACCCTAAACTAACCCTAGGCTATTGCTTAATTCCTTGTTTATTTTAATGCTAATAAGCTAGGGTATATAGTTAGATCTAGCAATTTCCACTAGCCTAATGAATTTAATACTAACGTTATAAGTGGTCTATGTATAATTAATAGTGCTATCCCTGCTGCTATGTTCTCTCCTTATTACTTCCCTAAACAGCATAGCTAGGCCGAGTTGCTACCTTGTTATAAATTCTAATATCTTATTATGCCCTTAAAAGGTTTAGCTAAATCTGTCCTATAAGGGGTAATATTAGTTAAAGTCCCCTATAAATATACTCTAGCCCTTTACCTAGGTATTAATAAAGTATTATAAAGGCATCTGCCACTCCCTTTTATAAGCTAGGGAATAGATATTATATACCTTTATTTTATATAGCTTAATGCTATATTAATCCTTCTCCCTTCTTATAGTTTAATGTCCTGTCTTAACCTTTTAATATATATAAATTACTATTCTTTTGCTATATATTACTAATATATAGTGCCCTTAAGATAGATTTAGTAGTATACTATTATAGCCTCCTGGTTCTTAGATAGCTATTACCTTAGGGCTAACACCATGCCCTAGCGCTAAATATACTAGATTGCTTTTCTTCTGTGTATTCTAGTATATAACCTTAATTATGTACTTTATTATGTGCTTTAGAGCACCCTGGTTAGGCTGGCTCTAGTGTTATTTTACCCTTTAGTTAGTTATAAAAAGGCTAGCATTATGCCTTCCTCTGCCGGTCTTTATTATCCTAATCATAGCTTATAGGTTTATCTTGCAGAAGGGCCCCTTAGTTATATACTCTATTCTCTTAGCTACCTCTTTATTAGTCCCCTGGTCTCTTTTATATAATTACCCTTACCTGTAGTAGCTATTATAACCTCTAACTAATAGTTATAGAAGAACAGCAGCCTAGTAGCATAAGCTTCCTAGGCCTACTGCTATTTATTATTACTTACTAAGCACAGCCGAGACTATGCTAGATATACCCCTGTATAATTTAGGTATCTCTCCTATACCTTACCTATTAATATTAAGTAAGTCCTCTTTTCTTTAGGGTGTTTTCTAGTAGTATATCTACTATATCTTACTTTCTCCTTATAATACCTTATAATATACTTAATCTTATAATAGTTATAATATTGCTTTAGGTGGATTATCTTATTATAAGGCTTAGGATTAAAGATCTCTACTTAGTATATTATTCCCCTATAGCATAGGCGGTTTACTACCTTAGTGCCCTTAATACTAACTACTAGTAGTACTTTTATTACTATTCCCTTTAGCTTTTATACTATTACCTTTGCTATATTTAATTTATTCTCCTTTTTAATATTCTTCCTTATATCCTTAATTATAATATGGTTTATTAATTATGTTAGAAATCTCTTAATAATTATACTAAACATCTTTTTATTAACTTCTACCTTAGGTCTAAAGGTAACTCCTACCCAGGCTGTGTTTTCCTTTTATTTCCTCCCTGCCTTAGTAAATATAATAACTATATCTCTACTTTATAATTAGTATACTACTACTACCTCCTTTATACTAATAATACTATTTACTGCCTTTATAATCTCTCCTAGTAATTTATTCCTAACTATCTTACTAATAGTACTTCCCTTTACTATTACTTTCTAATAATAGCAGGCTAATATTACTGTTGGTAGCGCTCAGGTTACAAGTATGCTGCAGCACAAATGTAGGGGGGGGGTTCAATATTCAATTCATCTATATCTCTAAAAGAGGGGAAGAAGCAGGCTACGATGCGGAGGTGTGGTGTTATAGCCACGGTACGGCCCCAGGTCACATGACCTGTGATCTAGCTAATTAAGGTGCGTGCATTCTGTGTGCAACCCACAATTCCTGGTTAATGCGGCGTATCCCTTCCATCATCCATACAAGCGATTCCGACAATTACTATACCCTCTGTTTAGGCTAAAGGTATTATTATATTCTGCCCTAAAACTCTGTAAGCTATAATAATTACTTAAGTCCCCTTAACCGCCAATCTAGTCCTAGGAATAGCCTTTATTACCTCCTTAACCGCCTACTTAACTATGGTTTTTACTTTACTATTAACTGCTTTTATAATTAATACCTATAGGCCTCCTATGCTAGTTCTTACTTAGGCTATCTCTCCTTTTATATTTATAGTAATTTATATAAAAGTTCTAATAAAAGCCTATACTTTTATTATTTCTACCTTTAAAATAACTTTTATTATTAATTCCTTTAGTAATTTTATTTTATTCTTTAGTTTTTTTTATACTATTATTACTTTAGGATTCTCTTCTTAATATTATATTTCTTCTTAAGTAGTGCCTTATCCTTTATTAGTTATAAATCTACGTAAAAATTCATTAATTATTATACCCCTTATGCTGCTTACTCCCCTTATATAATACGCTATTGCTAGGGGGGGTAATTAATAATAAGGAATCTAATTCTGTGCTTCTTTTTTGTTTTAGGCGCAATGCCGCGTCGTATCCGCGGTGTTAAGTAGGTAAAGGGAGAGCTTTTCAGAGGTATTGTTATCCTTTCTTTTATTGCCTAGGATAATCATATAGCCTAGTTAAGAGCTAAGATCTTTATTATTTATAAAAGAACTATTAATAAAGACATAAAAAGCAGCGTTTTCTAGTAAGAGAGGTATATATTAAAGTCCGCAGTCTTAATTATTAATTTGCTATTAGAGTCTTTTATTAAGCCTTAAAACATTATCAGATTCCGGTTATTAAACTTAGGCAGTAATAGAAAGATTATAAGATGCTTTAGGTTAACATATTAGAGCAATATACGCTCCTTAGGCTTTCTATTTAATATATTTCGCTTGGTCGGTTAGGTTATTAACTTATAATAGCTTCTTTCCTTATGCTTTTTATTATAGGAAGAAGGTGCTATCATCAGCTTTGCTTAAAATGTAACTATTAAACATTAATAGTGTTAAAATTATTAATTTCTCTTTTAGCTTTGCAAGGAATTTAGCATTTTTTAACTTAACCTCTTTGTAATTAAAAAATTTAGTATTGCTAAGGCCTAAGGTGTTATTAGTCTGCATTCTAATAATCCTAAAACACAAGCTTTTATTAGAAAAAATAAGGAGGTAAGGGTTATATATAGAGGTTATTATCTGTAGCTTTTAGTAATAATAATTAAAGTACGTTAACCACTAATACATGCTAGCCTTTACTATTCCGTATAGCGGCTTATTTATAACTATAATAACGTCTGACGGGTAAAGGTGTGCAATTTATATAGGAAGCTTTGTAAGAATTGTACGATTTAGCCTCGTCTGTAATTATATATATGCCTAAGTAATGTCCCTTAACTAAGCCATAATGCCTTCCCTTTTTAATAACAGAGTAAGGGTAATAATAAGCCTTTAACTTGCTCTTTATATTATTAGGAACTACATAAGAATGACTTCTTTTCTACAGTTACTATATCCTTAAATAATATATTGCGATTTCTTATATAGGGAATTGGTTGCTTTGCCCTTAACCTTATATACTATTTATAAACTAAAGAGTCTCTTACTTCTATACTTTTAAGGGTTAAATTAAATAAATTCAAACATATTTCTTGCTAGTAGAGCGTTAATCTCGGCCTTATTAGAGAGTTTAAATGGTTCTCTAGGCGTGGTTATCTTTCCTTGTACATAGAGGTTAATTATAAGTTAAAAATCTGCCTTTTCTTTCTCTATAAGGAAAGCTTCTAGTTAAGGGTATTTCTAAGGTCTTTTATAGCCTTTTTATATTAGATCCATAGGGTTATCAGGGGGAGTCTTATAAACAATTTCATTAGGGGGAGTCTTGTGAATAATTTTGTTAACCTTAGTGTTTTCCTGGTTTAGGTTATTTAGGCATAGGCCTTGCCCTTCTTAGGAAGTTAAAGCTATTCCTATAGCTTTCTTATTTTAAGCTTAGTTATCCTTATAAGAAGTCTCTGCTTTTAGTAAGGTAATATATAGCTTAATAACCATAGATTGAAACTTTATAGGGCTATAAGGCATCTTAATAATATAAGTCTTTCCTTTTATTAAGAGAAGCTTATAAGGGCTAGTTTATTTGCCTTTTTTATAATAAACTTATATATTAGAATTTAAAGGAAGAGTATATATAGGTAGGGTTATTAGGCCGTTACAGGTATTAAGAGTATTATAAACTTAGCGCCTTATAAGACTATGTCTTGCTTTGTTTATTGCTTTTTAAAGTATCTTAGCTCTTTAGGTAACTATAAAGCTTAGGGGGGAATTATTAGTTATCCTTAGATAGGTTTTAAAGACTAAGAGAGTGGGAACAAGACTATTTAGACTAGTAGAGTTATTAACTGCTTTAATAGCTATTTAAAGTATTTACTCCTTTAAGAGGAGACTGTTAGCCTTAGTCTTAATAATATTATATACTTTGTAAAGAGAGGCATAATATTGTTTAAGTTTTCTAATACTATTGTAAGCCTTAACAGGGACTTTATTAATATTAATTAATAATAATTAAGCTAAATGCCTAAATTTACTAAAAGCAAAGTTTCTTTTAGTATTGTGGACTATCTAGTCTAGGGGTCTAAGATATGTGTTAATCTAGCACTCTTTAAGGGCATTCTAGATATCTTAAGCTTTTTATTATTAGGATCTAAGAAAGCAGGCAGCTTAAAATAATATTGCTAAATCTATAACATATAGGACCGGCTTCTTATTAATTTACATAATATTAACAAGGACTTTATAGTTAAATTTAATATTATCTTTAAGAGTGAATTTAAATCTACTTAGAGCTTTTGCGTTTATTTGGTATTAATAGCAAGCATGCGTGACCTTTCCTATATTAGCCTTATTAAATTCTTCACTAGCTCTAGTAAGAAGGTTATTTAATTAGTTGATTAATAGATAACTAAATTAGCAATAAAGTTAACAGATTTTAGTTTTAAAAAGCATAAAAATAGCAGGTTCTTAAGAACTAGCTATCTACTAAGGATATCTTTATTTTCTAATAATAGGTATCTTTTTATCTCCTTAGATTAGAAGATTCTTAAGATTATTAAGTTTAATACCTATTCTATCTATATTTATAATAGAATATAAAAACAGTGTGGCACTATTAAGCATATAAAAAGGTATTATGCTAAAAATTATTAAAAGCTTTAAAATACTAGTTAAGGTCGTAGTACTGGCTCTAAAGATAATAGTCCTTTAGTTAGAAGATTGCTTAATCGTGAGGTTTTTTATGATTTTTATTAAAGCGTTGACTTGGCCTTAGCTAGCAGTTGAAATTCTTAATACTCTTATATTCAGAAGTATACTATAAAATGTATCCGCTGTATATCTTATATCTATAAGATACATATGTTGTTAAGGTTGTTTATTAGTATTATGGTTGTAGGGGTCTTTAAGAAATAAGGCATGTTTAAAAGCATTATCCTATAAGAAGTTTATAGTTAATTAGGAAAAGAGTGGGGGATTTGGTGCTTATATAAAGAATGCTATAAAGGAGAGAGTATTACAAGCCTCTCTATTATCTGGTTCCTTTTTTTCGTTAGTAATAAGGAAAGCGGCATTTTAAGCGGCTTTTTTATGCTCATCCCCACTGCTATTATTAGTAGCAGTAAGTTGGGCTATTTTGCCTTTATAAGCCTATAAAAATACATAATATTAGCGTTTAGAGGGTGGCTTCTAGTGTTTTCTGTTATTCTACTAAGTTGTTTTTGCTTTCTTTTGCTTAGAGGCAGGGTGGTTAGTTGACTAGTATCCTTCTTTATAGTATATAAAGCATTTCTTTAAGCTTGCTCTAGCTTAGGGTTTTTTATAATATATAGCTTATAAATAGCATCGGTCTGTGAACATTACTATGTTAGTGCTTTGGTCTGTATACTAGGTAATAAGGGCATTATTATTAGTATTTATTAGTAACTAACTTATAGAGGTTAGTAGTATATCCATTGCTAAGAGGCAATTTCAAAGATTACTAATAAATCCTTTAAAGGTTGGTATATTCCTGAATTTTGCATTATAAAAATCATTATCGTTTTCTATTGCTTGTTGTACTTAATGAAGAAGGATTATATCTTGTTTAAGAGGGTTATAAAGACTATTAAATATCTTTATAAGTTAGTTAAGAAGAATTTCTAAGCATTCTAACTTATTCTTTATTAGATGTTCTATAATAATATAGTAAAGGCATAGATTAGTAAATTGTGTTTTGTAGAAGCTCTTATTCTTAGGTGTTTTAAAGTGATTTCTAATGTTTTAAGTTATTTCTTTAAATGGAATTACCTTTACCCTAAAGTATTTAAGGAAGTATATATAGGCTTTACCTTAAAGCATAATAGGAAAGGCTTTTAGGTAAAGTAATAGGGAAACTCCTACTTAAGAACATTTCTCTTTAAAATATAGTAACTTCTTGTTAATAAAGTCATATACTTCTCTAGAGTATTGTTCTTTTTTTTAGTAAAGTCTCTTAAGAGTATTAAGGGCTTTTTAATTACTATTAGAAAGTATTCCGGTTAGGGCTTATAGTTCTGGTTAAGGGTCTTCATTTAAATGAAAATCTTTATTATAATTAGAATCCTTATTATTAGAAAGTTCTAGTTATTAAGTTTCTTTTCCTTTCCTAGTTGCTTTTTCTAGTAAAGGCTTATAATCCATATTAGGGTTAATATTTAAAATATTAATAAGATCTTTAGAGATATTTAATCTCAATCCTCTGGCTATTTTAACACTATTGTTATTAAGGTAATTACAAAGGGTATACTTAAGATTGTTATTAACTTTATTAAAAGTATCCTTTATTTAATCTTTATAATCTTATTAGAAGTTAATAAGGAGGTTATGACCTTTCCCTTTATTAAGAATGTAGTAGTAAATCGTATATATAATACGGTTATTAATCTCTTATTTAGTGGCTATATTAATATTAATGTTATTAACTAACTTAGTCTAATTTTAGGATAGGATTAAATAGTACTTATAAAGTTTTTAGGGAAGAGTGCTCTTTAGAAGTTCTTTTCTATAAATATCCTTTTAAAGTTATTTATTAAAATCATCTATTTTTCCTTAGCTTAATAATATTTTTAGTGTTTTAGGCTTTATGTTTAGTACTAATTAAAGCAGTTAGCGTTAGTTAATTCTCTGTAAATAACAGTAAAGATCTGGTTTTAATTATAGATAAGTAATAGTTAATAATAAGGAAGAAGATCTATAAGAGTTAAGTCTTCTTATAATTGTGAATAATTTAACAGTTAATAATTAAAGAAATAATCCTTTGGTTAGTATAACATTAGAATTTCTTATAGTTATATAGAGTAAAAGCGTTTAGACAAGTTTCTTCTAGGTATAACCTAATAAATCTGTAGTTATTAGCAACTATTAATTAGTATTAGGAACGCTTAGGTTATAAGTATACTATAGTATAACCATAGGGAGGGGGGTTTAATAATTAATTCATTTATATTACTAAAAAAGGGGAAGAAGCAGGCTATAATATAGTGGTATAGTGTTATAGCTATGGTACAGCCCCCAGGTTATATAACCTGTAATCTAGCTAATTAGGGTGTGTGCATTCTATGTATGACCTATAATTCCTGGTTAATGCGGCGTATTCCTTCCATTATCCATACGAGCGATTCCGACAATTACTATATTTACTTATATAATAAGGTTATAGAAATATAAAAGGACCTTCTAAAAATGGCAATATAAGACAATATATAAATCCACCCCTAACTTTCTTATAATAGAAAAGTGAATATAGCTATAAAGCGGATGGTTATAGTAATAAAGCGGGTGGTTATAGAGATAGTTACTACTATACTAAAGAGCCTTATAATAACTAGCTAAGGTAAACACTAGAATACTAGGAATATAATACCTTTTAACTAGAATATAACCTAAAATAAGACCTAGAGCCTAAAAAGGCACTTAAAAAGGAAGGGTTAGTAAGTTTAACCTAGAAGATCTAGAATATTAAACTTTTAAACCTAAAGCTAAGTATAGTAGATATAGGTAATAAATTTATCTCTTATAAAGAAAAAACCGCTATCTTTTTAAACCTTAAGCTTTAAATTTAAGTAGTAAAAGAATATCTATTTAAAGCACTACTAAACTAAAAGAAGGTTTTACTTTATAATATATAGTAACTATTTTATAGAAAAGTAATAACCTAGTACTAGTAATACTTAGATAAATCTAAAAAGAAATAGATTTTTACTAGTATTAATAGTATTATTAAAGTAGTATAAAAAGAATTCTATATAAGAATAGAGAATATAATAATAAAGCTTAAGTAGGCTAAGTATACCTAAGAAGATATTATAAATAGTGTCTTTATTTAGGACTTTATAGCTTAAATCTTTTAGTATACTAAAGCAAATAAAGAGATAATAGATTTATAGCTTTTAGTATGCTTTAAGATAAAATTATATTTTAAGCTAAAGAAGCTGTGCCTAGATCCTACTAAGTGTTATGGTCTAGCTAATATGCAACTGCAGTATTAGTAACTATAAATAAGAATAATCTTCTTAGGGAAGAAGAGAAAGAAAAGATCTATAATCCTTCTAGAACTCCTGCCTTTATAGCTTATCCCATTTATTATTATATAGCCTAAGTAAAGAGGCTAGAGTAAGATAGACCTAAATACATATAGGGTCTGATTTACTAGTGTAAAGCTTAAGTTAAGAGGCTAAATTAAAGTATGTTAGTATGCGCACCTAACTTATATTGCTTATATAGCATATAAAGTCTGGCTTTTATAACGTAATTATTCTTCTAATTATAAAGATCTAAGCCTAAAGCTTAAATCCATTATATAGCCCCCTTCTTACTGCTAAAACGCTATAATAGTAATAAAATATAGGCCCCCTTCTTTATTATTGTCAGGAGAGTCACGAGACAAGAGTGTAAGAGTACGGAGACCCACTAGGGCAAGCCGCGCCCTAGCTACGCATAGGTATATAGGGGGACAGACCTTATAAAGAGATAGAGAGGCTAGCGAATATAACATTTACATTACTAACCCTACCTGTAGCTATCTAGCTATAAGCGTGCTTAACTATAGCCTTTACTCTACTAGTAGACCTCTAACTATAATAGAATATTTACTTTTTCCTATAGGGATGGTAGACTGTTAGCTTAGTAAAGATATTAACCTAAAAAATAAATATATAAGTAAACTGTTATACTAACATAGTAACTGCGCGGGTATTAGATAAATTTAATAAAGATGAAAGCAGCTTTGGTATTACTATAGTATAAGATATTATACTATAGCTAGAACCCCCTATACTTAGGTTAGAGGGTAGAATAGAAGAACCTATAGGAATAGGATAAACTTACCTTAATAGCATAGCAAGTAATTAGCATTATTAGCCTAAAACCCGGCGCACTTAAATCTAAGATATTAATGCATAGGCTAATAAAGAAAAAGAGTTAGATTAGGAACTTAAGGAAGCTATAAAGAAGCTATGCCTTATTTAGAAGCACGCCTAACTGCAGAAAATATAGCAGGACTTAATAAACCCCTTAGTTATTATAATAGAGAAGCCTAGTCTAACTGCTTCTCCCTAAATAGGCACCCTAGGCGACTAATTAATGGCAACTTACCTGCGACATAGCCTTGCAAAAGCATAATTAAAAGCCCTAGTTTATAAGGGAAATAGCTATAAGAACTTATAATTCTTCCTTATAAACTTAAACATAGCTTTTATTATAAATAGAGCAATCTTTACAGATGACTTAACTAAGGTTGCCTATACTAGCAGCTGCCTAGCAAAGGAAGCAAAGTAATAATAAAATAGGTATGTAGCTATAAATAGTATTATGGACTTTAATAATTATAGCTAGAAGGACTTTGTTATATAGCTAAAGGACAGAGTAATAGATAAGAACGTATACTACTTAAAAGTAATGAAGTTACTACTAGAGTTATAATAATAAGACAATTAGCTATTTATAGTATTTATTAAGATTTAGAGTAAGATAAAGGGGGAGCTGCCTAAAGATATCCCTAAGAAAATTCGAATTTATATGTTTATTAATAGCTTAAACTATATAATAAAAAAGCAGGTTCTTAGCTAAGAGTTCCTTAAGTCTTAGGTATACCTTATTAAACAGGGTTATAAGGCAGAAGTAGCTATTAAGGGGTATACTAAGAGACCCTATCCCTATAGGAAATAAGCTAGGTTAATATTACTATTAAAGGACAAGTAGGAGACAAGCAGTAAGAGAGAAACAACCCAAGGCTACCGATTTTATTCTTGTTTTAAATGTAAAAAATATAGCCATATTACTCCTTATTATAAAGCACCTAATTACAAGACATATGGTTTAAATAAGCATATAACGAGTTTGCACCATAGTAACTATAAAAAAGCAGTGCAGGCTACAGACCTAAATATAACACTAGTAACTATAGTATGTACCTAGGGACATATTATTATAGTTAAACTCCTAGGCTAAATTAAGGACTTTAAGAATAAAATTAATAACTCTTAAATAAGGATATAAATAAAACTATAGTAAGAAGGAAGCTAGGTAATAGTAAACGCACTATTTAACCTAAGAGTAACAAACTTAATAATATATCCAGACCTACTATTAGAAGCTAACTAAAAGAGGGTAGAAGCAGATAAGGCAAAGCTAGAAAGCACCTTACTAACAGAACTAAAGCACTAGAGTATTATTAATAGGGTAGTATAAATAACAGATAATACAGGTTATAGCAAATTCTATTAACTTTACTACTATATAGCAGATACTAGGGAAGGACTAATCCTAGGAATAAACTAGGCTATAAACTATAAGCTAAAAGTACTATTATAGGCATTTAGTTATTAAAAACATCCGGTAATAAGAGAACGCTTAAAGCTAGTTACTAGTTTACAACAGATTTACTGCGCAAAAGAAGCAGTAGACATAATGCTAATTCTTAGCTAATATATAGTATAACTATCCATTACCTAGGAAAAGCTAGATAAAAACGAAATAAGCAAAGAGGTTATTATAAAGACACTTCTATTAAAATATAAAGAGTTTATAAATATATTTTTAAAAGAGTTAGCTAGTAAGCTACCCTCTCTAGAAGGAAAAACTTATATAATAGAATTATTAAAAGGAGGAACGCCTTTATAGGGACTGATTTACAACCTAGCAAAGAAAGAGCTATAAGTTCTCTGTAAGTACTTAGCGGATATATAAAAGAAAGATTAGATAAAAAGATTAATAAGTCTAGTGGGAGCCTTAATCTTATTTATACTAAAAAAGGGAAGCTAACTACGCCTCTATATAGATTATAAGGGCCTTAATAGGGTTACTAAAAAGGATAAGGCCTCCCTTCCACTTATATTAAAATTATTAAATAGATTAAGAAAAGCAATAATTTATATAAAGTTAGACTTAAAAGATGCTTACTACTAAATACGTATCCGTAAGGGCAATAAGTAAAAGACAGCTTTCTAATGCTAATATAGTTACTTCAAATATCTTGTCATGCCTTTTAGCTTAGTAAACACACCCGCTACCTTCTAGGAATATATTAACGCTATACTAGGAGAG
This sequence comes from Aciculosporium take MAFF-241224, assembly GCA_000222935.2. Lineage (NCBI taxonomy): Eukaryota > Fungi > Ascomycota > Sordariomycetes > Hypocreales > Clavicipitaceae > Aciculosporium > Aciculosporium take. The sequence continues at coordinate 6,615 of AFQZ01000790.1, read as the reverse complement.
CTAGTGGATATAATATACATTATTTATTTAGATAATATCCTAATCTATAGTAGCAACGTAGTAGTGCATAAGGGGTATGTTAAACTAGTCCTATAAAGATTATACATTATAAAGCTATATATAAACCTTAATAAATGCAAATTCTTAACAGTAAGGGTTAGCTTCCTTGGATTTATTATTATACTAAAGGGTATTAAAATAAAACCAGAACGCATTAAGGCAGTAGCAGAATAGCCGCTACTAAGCAGCATACTAGACATATAAATCTTTCTTAGGTTTACAGGGTTTTACTAACGGTTTATTAGGGTATACAGTAAAATCGCTGTCCTATTAATAGACCTTCTAAAAAGAGAGTTTAAAGGGACCTTTAAACTACCTTATAACATATAAGCTGTATTTAAAATACTAAAACAGAAATTTTTAAAAGCACTAGTCTTAGTTTATTTTAATCTAACAGCCCCCCTTAGAGTTAAAACAGATGCCTTAGTGTTTACTATTAGCATAGTATTAGCAATGTTAGTACTAGGCAATTAGCACCTAGTTACATATATATTACAGAAGTTATCAGGCCTTAAACTCCACTATACAACACCTAATACCAAGCTACTAGCTATATAAGAAGCTTTTTATATATAAAGACATTACCTGGCTTACTCTTAATATCTAATAAAAGTAGTTACTAATCACTTAAACTATAAGTACCTAGTAATAAAACTAAAGCTTTTTAGCAGACAGGTTATATTATTATTATTATTATTCATGTACGCTAGGTAGCTAGAGCCACTATCTAGTTCATTAACTAACTTCTTAATACAGGAAAAACCCTAAAATAGGGGAGAAAACCCATATTCTTCTATATAGCTCCCGCTAAACCTCTACTATAGAGTCTTTGTTGTTTTCAACCATTAGTATAAGGTATCTGCTAGTTCCCCTGGAACTGCAGATAATGACAGAAGTATGGTTGTGCTTTGTATAAGAGGTTAGTATGTTAGTAGAAACCCTCTATAAGCACCTCCCCTTTTAATCCGGCTCCTCCTCCTCTATTCTGTTGTTTCTGTCACCTCTAGTCCCTTTCTTAGCCTTGCTATCACGTATCTGCTATGCCTTACAAAGCTCCTCTGCCAACCTGTACTGCTAGAGTCGCCCAGTTAAGAGCACCTACTTTGCGATAATCAGTACTAACTTCTTATTATTTAACGCCGCCCTAAGTTCCCTTAAGTCTCTTATCGCAGGTATCGCCGGGATCGGCCTTAGATGGTTATGTTCCGGGCATGATAGGATAAGGTGGTAGATATCCTCGTCTCCTCCCTAATACTGACATATTAGTAATGTTACCTCGGGCACCTGTCTGCTATATAGGAAGGCATTTAGCCCTATTTTTTCCGTTTAAAGCTGTACTAAGGCCGCAGATTTATGCTTAAGCAGGCTATTATAGAGCCGTGCTATCTTCTTTATACTCTTAAAATTAGGTTCCTCGTCTGCTGCTGTTGCTTTCGCCTATCCTCTTCTTACCCGAGCCTCACGCCTCTGCTGTATCCACTGTTTTTCCCACTCCCTCTCTAATTCCTGCCTGGCTATAAGGCTGCCAGGGAAGGGGGGGGGGGGCGTTAGGAAACGCCTCGTAGAGGTTGCGTCAGCGGCCTCTTCCTCAGCGTTATAGCTGCAATGCTATTGAATTATATGCCTGTTGTATCTTCTTGCCCATGCCACTGTCCTTAAGTCTTTAGTGGAATTATCGCTTAATGTAATTAAGGTACAGATCTACTAGCGGCACTGCTGCTTCTGTCTCTAAGAGTGTTACTAGCGTTGCCTTATACGCCCCTGTAACCCGCCTTAAGCATTCATTCTGTTCCCTTATAAATGCCTTTGCTACCCCCCGTACTACCCCCTCTGACTCGCTGCGGGTGTGGTATATCCCAGCTCTATATGCTATTGTGCTTCTTATTACCTGCGTATAAAGGGATCTTGCACATTCTAGTCGGCATCCCTATGTAAACGCAGCTAGCGCTATAAGGGCTAACTTCTGCCGTAACAGCTTAGCATTTACCTTCTCTATATGTGTTGACTAACAAAGCTTTTAGTAGATCCAAACCCCTAGGAATCGCGCTGATTGCATCAGTTATATTGTTGTACTTCTAAGTTAGATTGTTGTTATAATTGCCTGCCTCTTCCTTATAAAGTGTATCAGCTTGCTCTTCCCTGGGTTAAACCTTAGCCCGTACTCCTTTAACCACTCCTTACATATTCTCTAGGCTCTTTCTAGTCATACTTTGGTCTCCTCTGCTGTTTTTCTATATGCTATGATGTTTATATCATCTAAGAACCCTAACGTTAGTGTTGATTCTGCCGCCGCCAGCCTTTGATATAGTGGCGTGATATACAACAGGAAGAGGATAGGGGACGCCGGCGACCCTTGCAGGACCCCTGCAGTGACTTGGATTTCCTTAGTAGTACGTCCGTCAAACGCTAATTATGCTCTTCTTCCTATTGTAAAACCCTTTGCCTATCTGGCCATCCACCCTAGCAGTCCTAACTCCCTTATAGTATAGATCAATCGTTTGTGGCTAATGGTGTTGAATGCCCCGGTGATATCCAGCTGTAGTAAGGATGCTATCCCCTAATAGTGCTACGCCATTCTTACGACCTCTTTTAGCGTGCTTAGTGCTACCTCTGTTAACCTGCCAGCCCTGTTGCCTATTTGCATGTCCGGCAGTATATAGCCTTTCTCTGCTGTGGTAGTAATCCTCTTTGTAATAGCTCCCTTAATCACTTTGCCTATTGTATTTAGTAACAATATCGGCCTCTACCCCCCCGGTCTGCCCAGCTCCTTAGGGGTTTTCCTAGGTTTACGTAGAACTATCACCTTTGCACGCCGGAAGGAGGCCGGATGGTATCCTAAGCTGCAGTATGCGTTTGCAAGGCGTGTTAAATACGATATTAGGGCTGCTCTGCATAGCTTAAGGAAACCCATTGGCAGCTCGTCCGGCCCTAGGGCTCTCTAACTTGCTGTATTCTTTATAACCTCTCCAATTTCCTCCTCTGTAAACGCAGGGACTACCTGATTATTACTGCAGTATCTTGTCCTCTCTTCTCCCTCTGGTCCTAGAGCCCTAGCCGTGGATGGAGGGAAGAACCTCTCTGTAAATGCCCTTGCCTTACCCTTGTATGTGACCTCCACTATCTCCTCCCTTCTGTTATCTCCTGGCCAAGTTAGTAGCGGGACCTGTTGCATCTTAGGGGGAAGTCCACTCTGTAGCCAGGCCTAATGCTCCAAGGTCCAGAGGCTCCCTTTGGACCTAGATAGCTTGCTGACAGCCTATTGCCAGCTGCTTCTCTTCTCCTTTAAGATTATACGGTCCTGTATTTTTATAGCTTCTGTTAAGGTCTGCCACGATTCCTGCGTCTGTTGTTGCCGCCACTGCCTATTAGCATGTCTTGCCTCTACTGTTGCGTTCTTAACCCTTTTATTCCACTAAGGCTGTGGTTTGCTACGCCCTTAGGGTTATACAGGTGCCGCTATATTGGCTATCTCTGTGAGCTGGTGGGTAAGCTATTGCATATAGTTATTAACTTCCTGCCGGTTACTTAGCGGGAGCTCTAACCCCTCCTTTCTAAGCCTGTTTAAAGCCTTTGCTATAATAAGGTTCTTGTCCGCTGTCCTCTAACCCCGGACCAACCCTGGGCTGTCGCTTAATTCCTTGCTTGTCCTAATGCTAATAAGCTGAGGCATATGGTCGGATCTGGCGATTTCCACTAGCCCGGTGAATTTGATACTAACGTCGTGAGTGGTCCATATATGATTAATAGTGCTATCCCTGCTGCTATGTTCTCTCCTTGTTACTTCCCTAAACGGCGTAACTAGGCCGAGCTGCTACCTTATTATGAATTCCAACATCTTATCATGCCCCTGAGAGGTTCGGCCGAATCTGTTCCACAGGGGGTGATGTTGGTTGAAGTCCCCTACGAACACGCTCCGGCCCTTCGCCTGGGTATCGGCAAAGTGTTGTAGAGGCATCTGCTACTCCCTTTTGTAAGCTAGGGAATAGATGTTATATACCTCTACTCTACATAGCTTAACACTATACCAATCCCCCCCCCTCCCTATAGTCTAAAGTTCTGCCTTAACCTTCTGGTGTATATAAATCGCTGTTCTTTTGCTATATATTGCTAACGTATAGTGCCCCCGAGATGGATTTGGCGGTATACTGTTATAGCCTCCTGGTTCCTAGATGGCTATTACCTTAGGGCTAACGTCATGCCCCAACGCCAGATGTACTAGATTGCTTTTCTTCTGTGTATTCTAGTATATGACCTTAATCATGTACTCTATTGTGTGCTTTGGAGCACCCTGGTTAGGCTGGCTCTGGTATTGTTCTACTCTCTAGTCGGTTGTAGAAAGGCTAGTATTATGCCTTTCTCTGCCGGTCTCTGTCGTCCTGATCGTAGTTTGTAGGTTTATTTTATAGAAAGGCCCCTTAGTTGCATGCTCCTTCCTCTTAGCTGCCTTTCCATCGGTCCCCCGGTCTCTTCTCTATAATGACCCTTGCCTGTGGTAGCTGTTGCGGCCTCTGACCAATGGTCGCGGAAGAACAGCGGCCTTATGGCGTAAGCCTCCCGGGCCTGCTACCACCTATTATTGCTTACCGAGCACAGCTGAGACCATGCTGGATGTGCCCCTGCGTAATTTAGGCATCTCTCCCGTACCTCGCCTGTTAGCGTTGGGCAAGTCCTCTCTCTCTTGGGGTGTTTTCCGGCAGCATACCTGCCGCATCTTGCTTCCTCCTTGCAGTGTCTAGCAATATATCTAATCTTATAGTAGTTATAATATTACTTTAGGTGGACTATCTTGTTATATAGCTTGGCGTCGAAAATCTCTGCTTGGTATACTATTCCCCCATGGCATAGGCGGTTCGCTGCCTTGGTGCCCTTAACACTAACCACTAGTGGTGCTCTCGTTGCTGTTCCCTTTGGCTTCCGCACTGTTATCCTTGCCATGTTTAAGCCATTCTCCTTTTTAATGTTTTTCCTTATATCCTTGATTGCAACGTGGTTTGTTAATCGTGTTGGGAATCCCTTAATAATCACGCTGAGCATCTTCCTGTTTACTTCTGCCGTAGGTCTAAAGGTAACTCTTACCTAGGCTGTGTTTTCCTTCTATTTCCTCCCTGCCTTAGTAAATATAATAACTGTGTCTCCACTCTGTAATTAGCGTGCTGCTACTGCCTCCTCTACGCCAATAGTGCTATTTACTGCCTTTATAATCTCTCCTGGTAATCTGTTCCTAACTGCCTTGCTAATGGTGCTTCCCTTTACTATTGCTTTCCGGTGATGGCGGGCCGGTATCGCCATACCCTCTGTTTGGGCTAAAGGTATTATCATATTCTGCCCCGTAACTCTGCAAGCTATAACAGTCGCCTAAGTCCCCCTAACCGTTGATCTAGTCCTAAGAACAGCCTTTATCGCCTCCTTAACCGCCTTTTTAACCATGGTTTCTACTTTACTATTGACTGCTTCTATAATTAAAGCCTATAGATCTCCTATGCTAGTTTTTGCTTAGGCTATCTCCCCTCCTATATCTATAGCAACTTATATAAAGGCTCTGATAGAAGCCTATACTTCTGTTATTTCTGCCTCTAAGATAACTTTTATTATTAATTCCTTTAGTAATTTTATTTTATTCTTTAGTTTTTCCTGTGCTACTATTACTCTAGGATTCTCTCCTTAATATTGCATTTCTTCCTAGGTGGTGCCTTGTCCTTTGTTAGTTGTGGATCTATGCGAGAATTTGTTAATTATCGCACCCCTTGCGCTGCTTACTCCCCTTGTGCGATGTGCTATTGCTAGGGGGGGTAATTAATAATGAGGAATCCGATTCCGTGCTTCTTTTTCGTTTTAGGCGTGATACCGCGTCGTATCCGCGGTGTTGGGGGTCATCGCAGACAGGTTATAGTATTAGATAAACTTTATTTGTATGATTTTATAATTAAGCATAGGCTAGGGAAGCTAAACCCAGCTAATAAATTATCTTAAAGACTAGACTATTTCTGAAAAGCAGCTATAGTAAAGGCATAGTTATTACACCTACTAATGTTCTTAAATAAGTTTGTAGAGAAGAAGCAGAGCAATAGCAGTACTAATAAGGTAGTATATATAATAGTGTTCTAAGGTATAAAGGCCTTACTATAAGAGACATAAAGAGAAAGCAGTATAAGTGCTATATATTTAAGTAGTATATTAATAGTAACCCTATCTAATAATATAGTATTTAAGAGTTCAGAGCAAGCTAGTAGCAAGAAGACCTCCCTAGCTATGTATTTAAGTAGCATAAGAGCTATATATTTAAGTAGCATATTAATAGTAACCCTATTTAATAATATGGTATTTAAGAGTTTGGAGCAAGCTAGTAGCAAGAAGACCTCCCTAGCTATATATTTAAGCAGCATAAGAGCTGCATATTTAAGTAGCATATTAATGGTAACCTTATTTAATAATATGGTATTTAAGAGTTTAGAGCAAGCTAGTAGTAAGAAGACCTCCCTAGCTATGCATTTAAGCAGCATAAGAGCTATACATTTAAGTAGCACATTAATGGTAACCCTATTTAATAATATAGTA